>DF243352.1:13970-41254 GCA_000507305.1 Breviolum minutum Mf 1.05b.01 | reverse complement strand
TCCAAGCAATAACACCAGCGCTCTCAACCAAGGATTGGAGGCACCGATGTCCATCATTTCATGGAAGTCACGTCGACTTCGCCGAAAGGCTGGATCAACGTGCTTATGCGAGGCCATATCGTTGTCAACTGCACTAGGGGCTTTAGAAAAGCAAATAGCCATGTGGAATAGCATTTGTTTATCACGATATGATCCCAGAATCCAATCAGAAGCAGATGACGACAAAGGCTTGAGAGGGAAACCAGTTGTGATTGCCTCAGAAGATCCAAATTTTTCGGACCCTCTGAGTTTGGCCATAGTAGACGCCAAAAGTGTTTTCGATGCATCAGCTAATGAACAAGCTGCTGGTGATGACGATCGTACTGCACTCGAGATAGCTGTGATTCAAGATTCTCTGTCGAAAACAAGGGGACGCATCCGGTGGGTGCCACATAATGAAAATCCTGCAGACATCCTGACGAAGTTGTTTCAAGCTCATGAAATTCCCATGTTGCAACTTTTGAAGAAATGCACGTGGAGGATTGAGCAGGAATCCAATGTTTTAGCCGAAGGGCCACAGCATGTGAATCGGAAAAAGATGAAGTTCAATCCACAACAATATAAGGGGGCTGCCAATTTAGATAACAGTGTGGATTGATGCAATCATCTTTAGAATCATATGTTGAATGTCCCGCGGCTGTTTCTTATCGAAGGCCTTGAGTCATGTGGTAGCGCAACGGTGAAAAGAAGTTTTGTGCGATGGTTTTCCTGACATTGGAACGTTGATTTACATCTCACTTTATCACAAGATTTGTTGTACACTTATCATGCAATGCACGCGAGAAAAGCAGATTTTGAATTCTATTCTTGACTTCGTCTTTGGAACTTGGTAGAACGTGTAGAACAAGTTTCAAGCTTGATTGACTTGTTGCAATTTAGAATCAACTTGGACTTGAGCTATGGCAAGATGCCGACACCATGGGATGTGCAGGAGTTTGAATAGACCTGAACTGCAAGTCGCGAGTGCTTTCATCCATCTATTGCTTTAGTATTTCGCTGCTAAAAGATGTTATGATGTCATGATTGATATGAGATTTTTTGCTGCCTGAAGGTTTGAAAGGCAATGTCTTTTTTCCCATATCCATAGTTGCCTTTTGAATTTCGTGTTGTCAGAAGTTCCAGATTTTAGGCCCAGGAGCGTGCACTGTCCAGTTCGGCATCTTCAACAGATCGCTATGTAGGTGTGGATGTGGGCTCCCAGACACTCCCGTAGTTCGAGTCTTTAAATCAAATTCCTCCTTTTTTTTCAGCTGCCGGACTTTTTGGCATAAAGTTTTGCTTTCCATTTCTGCTACTCATGCAGAATAACGAAAAAAGGTTTCATGATACCCTGACGGATAGCACCTGAAAATGGATGCTTGGAATACGAAACAGTTTCCTTTTGGGGCCCGGTCTATTTTCAGGGGGCGTTTAAAGCTGTACGTTTTACGAGACTTCCCAGGTACGGAAGGCCAAAAAGCTGAGACTGAGGCGTGGTTCTGTGGATGATGGGATGGGAGGCGACATCATCAACAAAAATCCCCTTGAAGCGAACCTTGAAAGAAAGACTGACCGAAAGTGATGAGACACTTGGAAAAAAAATATGTGTTGTTTATGGTTGTTTCATGGTTGATGGTTTTTTTCCCCCCGAAATTTAAGATTGAAGAGGAAAATCATGGTTTCCAAAAGGGCTTTCCTTTTCCCAAGGACTTGTTTTCAGGCTCCATGTCAAATTTACTGGGTGTATGTATGTTACATGTACTTTGATCTGATGTTGCCAGGGCGTGAGGGATGAAGCATACTGGCGTGACCTCATTTCGAAGGACCGTTTCTGTTCAGAGTTTCAGAGTTTCTGAATCCCCAAACGGCAACTGAAGTTGGATGGAGGCACTGGCATTGTAATGTTTTTTGGTGCTGGCAGTCATGAGCGTATTGAACTAGTCAAATTTCAGCAATTTATGCATTTTTTCTATAGTCTTGTCAATATTGGACTCTTTCTCAATTGTGGGATGTTTTGTAGCAAGTTGTCCACGTCATGACCATGAAGTCATGTTCATTTGCTCATAGTTCTAGGGTTGATCCCGCACCCGTACACAAAAAATTGACTGGAAAGTTCAACTATGCAACCGGGATTGTGTCCAAGCGAGAAAGATCTGTATGCTATTTGCTAATATTATTGTTGTGAACCGTTTAGCATCTGTACTTTTTTTCAAACAAAAATCCGTGTTGCGACAAGTCAAGGGCGATTCGTTGGACGCATTTCCCAGTTAGGACTGGCAAATGCTGGGTAATGCACCCATGCCTCTACGGCAAGATCGCGAGTTGGGAGATTCCCAGGGTTTTTTTGAGGTCAGGATTGTTGGAATTTTTGGACTTTTGATCCTTTGAAAAGTCATATCAGGGAGGCCACCCACCTCTTGTGTTGACAAAAAAGGCTCAATTTTAGGTTTCTTTAGTCCAAGTTTTGATTGATTGGGAATGGTGGTTGTAACTCTTGGGATGGTGTATTTACTCGATCAAGTTGGAATGGTTTTGGCATTCCTATCTGTAGGACTGTTCAACAAGGATTCCCCTCTTCAAATCTTCCATGGATATTTTTTCCAAAAAAAAACGACCATGGGACCGTGACTTTTGCAATGTTCAAAGAAGCCTGAAGTCTCTTTTCGGGTCTTCAAAAGGTTCTAGGAATCAAGTTCTTTGAGTGCCAGCCATTCACGGTTCACTCTTTGGCTTAGGGGGTGGTGCTAAGATATCACCAAGTGAAACGGATGTTTGGCTCAAGCTTTTACCTTCATCCCGATCTGTAAGAAAGGGTGAGGTTGGGTTACGATGACTGGATGGGGCATCATCGCCTATACAGTGGTTTCTGATACGAGGTTTGATAGGAGGTTTTGCTGAAGAGATTTTTCAAGCTTTTGTTTGGTTTACCCAGTTGTGTATGTAGTGTTTTTGCTTGAGTTGCACTGTATATTTCATTTGCAAAGATGCAAAGAACTGAGGTTCCCCTGGGAATTCTTTTAATGTTGATGCTTCTGAGTGATACAAACATCTTCATGTACCTTGCGCAGAAGATTTTGAGCGCACCTGCGACTTGCTTCCGGTTTTATTTGTCCCTTTTTGGATGGAGCTTGTGCTTCTGGGAATAGAAGCCATTTTTTTCTCGACTCGTTGTTTGAAACAAGCGATGTGGAAAGCCTCTGCGAACTTCCACGTCCTCTAACACCAAACAGTTTCCGTGCATTCAGAATCTCTTATGAACTTCTGAGTGAGCCGATTCATCATATGTAAAAAAAAGTTGGCCATTGGCATTTTGAAACATCGTGGTATAACGGCGTGCAACCCATGTTTTCACCAAACAATTTGTTCCCCCAATATTTTTTCCGCAAACAACAATGATTTTTATCCCACAACAAGAAAGTTCCACTACTTCTCATTGACTCTTCGGTGGAAAAACACGGACTGTTGATGGAAGAAACCCTGCACCAGTCAATACCCAGAAGATCCCATTTTCATAGGGTTTTATACATCCCCAGTGGTGATCGCCGGATTTGTTCCATCAATTTTGCGTATATCTTCAGGTGAGCATAGGATCTTTGCGTCTGAATGTCGCTGTGATTGCCAGCTCCTTCTGTGCCTGCTTGACACTTCTGAGCTATGCAGCTGTTCAGCGATCAATGTCGAAGTACCATTCACAGCCGCAGGTTGGGGGGGGAAGAGTGAGATATCCTCCCTGATTTTCATTCCTTTGCGAATGGATGATTTTCAGGTTCCATGTTGATTTGCGAATGGGTGTAAGAGATGTGAAAAACCAAAGGGCATGAAAGGGATTTGGTACGGGTACTAGTACTCGTTTGGTGTTCAAATAAAGCTATTGCTGCTTCTGCTGCTGATGGTGCGGATGCCCATTACCATTCTGCTAGCTGATAGTTATGATGATACACTTTGGAATAATTTTTCAGATTTAGATTTGGGACGGTATCTTTTGAAAAACACTGCTGCTGCTGACTGCTGAAGAAGAAGAAGAAGAAGNAAGAGAGAGAAGAAGAAGAAGAAGAAGAAGAAGAAGAAGAAGAAGAACAAGAAGAAGAAACATGATGGTGAAGAAGGAGAAGAACAATAAGATACAGCATCAAAATCTTATTGCCATGAGAACCTTTGAGCTTGCAACCATTGCACCTTTGAGCTCACAAGCATCTGGCAGGTGTTGCGCCCTCCCCCCAACCCCCTCCAGCTTGTTCAAGCCAAGCCCAAGCCAAGAAAAAAGCGGGCAGCTTACCTCTTGACTCTGAAATTTTGTTATTGAACCTTTCAAATTTCACCCTCTGAAGCTTGGCTCGCGAGGCACAGATGATTCCATTGAAAGACTATGACAAGATGAAGTTATTTTATGATGAGCGGAACTTTTGGATTTCCCTTCTGGGGCTCTTAACCTGGTTGTCTTCATGGCGATTAGAAGTCCTGTATCGCAAACGTTTCGAGGTGGCAGAGACCATGGCCGTGTCGAGACGGAAAGGCTTGCTGTCTCGACTTTCTTGGGCGGCTGTGGGATGTGGTGTGCTGCTCTTGGCTGATTTGCCATTGTGCAGGGCAAATTACAAGATGCAGCTGTCCTTGCATGTGACACCTGGAAAGGAAGAACTGCTTCCTGTAGCCTCTGGCTGTGAAGGGATTTTTCTACATGACTCCGAGAAGGTGTCCGGATGTTCAGACTTTTGCAGAAAGGTACGAATACTCTCAGAAGAGCGACAGAGTTGTGTACTCTTTGCTCGACAGTGGCATCTTTTAGGCGGGGGCTGGGGCTGTTTTGAGTTTTTTCTTCCGATTTTTTTCAGCAAAATGCAGCTGAAGCAGATGCTTGAGAAGTGAGTGGTTGCCATAGGCCCACCCCCAAATGCTATTGAGTTCAAGCACCTCCAAAGCACAAACAAACACCACAAGCACCACAACCAAAATCATGATTACAAACAGCTTTCGGCTTTTTGGACAAACATGCGGTTGGAGGGATCAGGAAATGGGACCCTTTTTTAAACATTAAAAACCGCCACCGACCTCTTATCAAATTTCTCGCTTGCTTACCTTCTCGCTTCGCCAAACATGTTTCATGTTTTTTTTTCTTTCCTCAAAACTATAATTCCAAGGGCAAGAAGTCGCAAACTGGGCACAAAAATGGGTCCCGTTTTTGGGTCTTCCAAAAGCACGTCGATCTGGAGACTGCAGATAAGAAGTTTGCAGGAGGAAAAAGCATTTGTGATTAAGAACCAAGTAATGGGGGTGATGGGCCCTTGAATAAACGTCACCTTTCTCCAAATGTGATGTTTTACATTGACCCTTTTTTGGATGGCTCAACTGACTCTAATTTACCCAGGTCGTTGGGCTGCGCAGTTGTTCGATCAATCCAGAGAAGTTTCACAGGATCAGAGCCACATCGATAAACTCTTCGTGAAAAAATCCTGTGTGGAGGCAAGGCGTGTTTTGAAAAAAATCGAAGATTCTGATTGAATTCTTGTTGCAGACTCCTGCCGGGCATGAATTTGAATGTTGAGAGCTAGTATTGGGTGCTCTATAGATGAAACTCATGAAGTTGTATGTCAGATGTGTCGAAGATTCTTATTTTCCCTCGCTCTGTGTTTGAAGTTGTTTTCCCATGATGTCCCCTTGCATCCGACGCATCCCAGAATCCTCTCTCTCACTGCCTGGGTGAATTGGGGCAATTCTTGTGGACGTCATGTAAAGAATCCTCCAAAGAATGGCCCAAGGGCCCAACGCTTTCAAGAAGACATCGGAGGTTTTGTGGAGTGCACATGTATGAAAAGATTCCCCTCTAACATATGCACGTTGTTCCTAATGATTTTGTTGGTTTGGAAGGTCCTGCGGAGTGTGGACAAAAGCAATGAAGCGGTGGATTTCCTCTGCTCGGTCTGTGCTGTGTTGGCTTTGCTGCTGGCGTTTGCAGCCTTTGCACAGGGCCTGCAGGAGTTGGGAGTTTTGGGTGATGGTGATGGATAAAGTGGACTCTTCTCAGATTCTTTTTCCAAAACATTTTTCAGCCTTGTGATGGTATGTTGGGGACATTGGATCTGGGTAGTGGCAGGAGATGATTCCACAAACCAAGTTGCGCAAAGATTGAGTTGTTTCAGTCAGCAGAGCCCATATCGATTGGATCGAAAGGGGAGAGTGTGGTTCATCGTGGATGGAAAACTCATCTCACATCTCTGGATATGTCAGAACGACTGGATTCTGACATAAGAAAGCTGCAAAGGCTGAAATCTCCTCGTCCCCCAAACTCAATATCCGCAACATCTGACATCCGCTGCGGCCGAGAAGTGCTTCGAAAAAGGGAGGGAGCGCAGGGTGCGGTCATTGCTCCAAGTTTCGGAAGATTAAATTGCTTCAAATTTCAGGCATGCAATCAGAATGCAGTTTTTGGTTGGATCTCCAGCACTTTTTTTTGCCATTCATGAAGCGGAGGGAAGAGAATCCACGGTGGATTCATCTTGGAATATGTTTTCACATCTTTGGTCGCCGTTACCCTACCCTACCACTATCATCTTTGTTTTTTGGACGTTTTTTTCCCGGATCTTCCGTGGTGTGTCATGAAGCAACTGGGGGAAATCGCGGCCGAGGTTGTTGACGATGCTGTTACAACAACAGGGATTAGCCTTGATGCATTGCACACTCCGTGACCATCGGTGCCGGGCTGGTGTTGGAAGGTGTCAGCGTGTAGATGATGTGTGTGTAGATCTATATACATATTGAAAAATGATATAGATAAACCGTTTGGAAATGGGGTTGTGGTGCTAAACCAAATTAGATGAGTAACCAGTGACAGCAAAAGCACCATAAAAAATCCAAGGAATTTCTCATATACCACAGAAGTCTGAAGTCTTAAGTTGGAAAATGAAGGGTCTTTGCGGTCCTTGAGAAACCGTGGCATTTACCGTTGTTCCGCATTGGTGAACCGGGGGAAACCTTCAGCAGCTACGACAAGTCTAGCCTTCAGAATTGAACAAGGGAAGATGTAGCAAAAAGGACGCGATGAGCCACATCCAAAATTATTATATAAGATGATATACTTCATTGTACATGTCTACCTGTGGATATATATATATATATAATATACATATACAGTTTGCAAATCTAATTTCATATATTTTCCCAGTTCTTGTTTTCGAACTTTGTAGGAACGATTGAAGCAACTTCTGCAACTTTCCGAGAATTTCCAGGTTTCTTTGCCACTTGGACTTCTTTTCTAGCAGGTCAGTGCAATTAATCAATGATTCCTTAAGCCTGGTTGTCTCAAAATTCCTTGAGGGTGTTCGATTGGCGCAGGTCGCTGGTGTTACAGGCTGTGAAGCAAAATGGTGGGGCCTTGGCCTATGCTGATCCTGCCCTACAAGAGGATAGAGGTGCAGATAGGGATCCTGTGGCGGAAGTGGTGAAAATGGCAGGTCCAATGAAGGTAATTTGGCTCAAAACCTGCAGGGCTTTGCAACCTCGCATCACACCTGGTAAAACTTATATATGCATGCTGACTTTTCATCCAGCTTGGTTAAAGTCATTTGAAAACAAAGGCGCTTTGATGGGGTGATACACCCAGAAATGGATACATTTGGATTGCTGCTTTGCAAGGTAGGTTGTAAATTGATTCCATAGAGTCTAGCCCCTGCGGGTTATAATTGTGACAAGAATCTTATTTGATCATACCAAACCAATGCCATAATGGCATAATTCGGACAACCCATTGGTTAAATTGATACAAAATCGCTTAGAGTAACACTACGGCCAGGAGCCGACGTTTGCCCGCGGCTGCAACGCCACTAGTTTCGGAATGTGGCATATGTAGTGTAATTATCGGTATTTCAGTGCCCTTACCGGTATATGTACCGCAGTAGCGGCCGACCCGTTTCTTGGGATTTCTGGGACCGTTTCTTGTGTTTTACAGTACAAAACTGTCGCCGCAAATCTCAAGATTTTGTGTTCTCATGGTGATGTGGTGCAAATCCCGTGTAAATAACACTATTTTAGTGACCCTAAAACCAAAACCCTAAAACTAAACCCTAAAACCAAAACCCTAAAACTAAACCCTAAAAGAAAACCCTAAAACCCAAACCCTAAAAGTAAACCCGAAAACCAAAACCTTAAAACACAAACCTTAAAACCAAAACCCTAAAACCTAAACCCTAAAACTCAACCTTAAAACACAAACCCTAATACTGCCAAAACCCTAAAACCTAAACCCTCAAACCAAAACCCTAAAACCAAAACCGTAAAACTAAACCCTAAAACCAAAACCGTAAAACGAAACCCTAAAACTAAACCATCTGTTGGTAAGATACCCAATAGTTGGTTGGTAAGAAACCCAATGTTTGGTGGATGGGCGAACCCTAGCGCCTGGCGCTAACACTACAATCCCCAACAATCCTCTGTACTAGTTACTACTCATTGATATAACCTCAACAAACAGAACAAAGCCATCGGTGTTGATTTAGGCCAAAGGGTTTGGAAACTGTGAATCTACTGAGGTTTGGTCCTGGAAGCTGTGAAAAGGAGCGGGCTAGCCTTGCAGTACAGGAACTCAAGTGCTGAAGCTGTGGTCAACTTGGAAAACATGGAAAACATCTTTAGGGGGAAGAGGGAACATAGAATCAGAATCATGTGATTTAACCGTTTAACCTAATACAATATGATGTTAATGGGATATGATCATTATTTTTTTCCATATGAGTCTTTAAGCAGTATCTATCCATCATTGCATCATTTGCAAATGTATGAATTGCAGCCGAGGTTCGCGGCCGAAACGCTACGCCATGACAAGGAGCTGGTGATGCAGGTGCCCAACTTTTTTGGAGGAAGCTCGATCCATAACTTCAGGTGGTGATTGTTCAAGGGCCCGTTGACAAGACTTGACCATGGCTTTACGGTACTGAAACATCCTTTCTTTTCTTTTTCTCATTATTAAGATGGATGATTAGCATGGATTATGATCATATCTAGCTTTAATCTCAAAGATTCTTCTCCCTTTGAAAAAGAAAGAGGTTTTAATTTTAGTTGGTAACCTAGTGGATCAATTTTTTTCAGCCATTTTGGGCGGTTAAACTCCAGGCCGTAGAGCATTGCGGCTTCGCCTTGCAATTTGTCCCCATGGAGCTGCGCAGTGACCTGGAAATTGCGCTCACGGCCGTGAGGAGCGGGAAAGGGTTCATTGGCGTTTATGGTTAGGATTTGTCCTGGCTATTATTGGAAGTAGATTGTGGAGGTGATTCTTTTTTAAGTGAGTTGAGCAAAAGATTTTCTTTTTGGGCAAACATGTTGGAACTTGGCAAAGAATTTTTAGCAGTTTCCATTTTGCGGAAGCACGCCCCTTCACATGATGTTTTTGTGTCAAGATGGGTGTGTTTGTCCCGGGTAAGCCACGTGTATTGCCTAATATCAGCAATACTTTTGATGCTATGTTCATTTGGAAAAGGAACAGCAAGGAAAAGGAGAAGAATGATAATTACAACGAAGACATAGACACAAAAGAATACGAAGAAGGAGAAGGAGAATGAGAAGGAGGAGGAGAAGGAGAGGACAGATAAGAAAGAGAAGAAAGAGAAGAAAGAGAAGAAAGAGATGGAAGAGAAGAAAGAGAAGAAAGAGAAGAAAAGGAAGAAAGAGAAGAAAAGGAAGAAAGGGAAGAAAGGGAAGAAAGGGAAGAAAGGGAAGAAAGGGAAGAAGGACAAGAAAAGAGAGAGAGACAGAGCGAGAAAGAGAGAAGGAAAAGACAGTTGTTTTTTGACATTCCAACCACTGTGTGCTCAGCCAACCGCCAGCGCATCCAGGCAAAATGGTGATGCCTTAAAGCTTCTGCCCAAGGAGTTGAGGTGCGATGGAGTTGTTGAGTTGGAATTTCCATCATCATCACCTTCACCTTGAGCCTTCTAGTAGCAAAAGTGGCAGGCTTTTGTTAGACACTTGTGTTTTTTTTCCATTTGGAGCGGAGAATCGATTTCAGTATGTGCTGAGATAGATTCTTGATTTTCGATCCGCTGCCGAAAAAAAAAGAACTTCCTGTGAGGGCCAATCTGAAGTTGGTCTATGAGGCCTTGAAATCAGTCCCACCACAGTCCTTGAAGGTGGGGGATGATGAGTTGGTTTTAGCTGGGGTTGGCGCAAATCAGCATGGTTCTGGGGTACAATACGGTTACCAGTAACATAATATAGTATGGTGTAATACAAATGATAGAATAGTATGCAATATGATATGATATATATATATAAAATATGATATCATATTACATGATGATAAGACAAGACATGATGTGACAAAATATAACATGATATCACATAGCGTCATATGATATGATTTGAACATTTGAAATATTGTATATACTTTGATTTGATGTATGTCAACGTAACATGACACAATCTACTGTAACATGATGTAGCGCAGTATCACATGATACATTAATAGTAATATACAATCTAGTATCCACTATAGAGCATAAAACACACTTTCTATAATATTTCGCAGTAGTACCTAACATCAAAAATACATGTAGACTTTATTGTATGAACATCGAAATATTATATGTTTACATACTCCACCTAGAACTCTTGATACAAAAACGGTGCCATATTATGATATATCCTTGCAATGCATCCATTATGTAACCCTGGCCGCCGATCTTGTGCGAGTGGCGGATCCCATAGCCTTGCCTTGCGGCAGGTGGATGAGTATTGCTGGCATGGATTTTTCCCACGTGACGCCACTGGTGATGAATGGGTGTTTGATCACATGATTTCATGGCAAAACCGCCCACACCACAAAAGTATATAAAATGGGACTTCTAAAAAACCAGAAACCATGAGAGCTGCGGCATTCTATTTTTACCCTTGGGTGTATAGGCACTTATAATAAGCCATTATAAAGATGAGTTTGGTTCAGGTATGGTAGGAACATTGAAACCCCAAAATGCCGTCCAACTTGTTTGGGCCCCAGGCTTTCTGATGCCGAGGTGGAAAGTCAATTGGTCCAAGACTCAGCGTTTCATTCCTGTTTGACTAGTCAAAAGTGGTTGGGCCATGGCTCCCTTTTCAAAGGGGATTCCATTTATGCGCAAAAAAGACCAAGGAAACGCTTGGCTCTCCGTTACGTCATGTGGACGGGCAGTTGCGTTCGGGAACCCTGGCAGTGAGGGCCAAGCACTCCAGTGAGGGCCAAGCACACCCTGGGAAGAGATTCAGTTTTGGGTTCTAAAAGCCTTTTGGTGTTTTTCGAATTTTGAAGAGAATTCATCGTGGGCCCCATCCATTCCAAGCTTGAAACTCAGGGCCATTCAAATGAAAATACCCACTGAGGAATCTTCACCAGGAACCCGTTTTCATCCAAGGTGGGCCCCGGATCCAGTTACAAATGGCCTTACAAATCGGCAACTGCGGTGAAATAACCCTACTTATGAGGCTTATTTTCACCCCATTCAAAACTGGATCCGGGGCCCACCTTGTAATGAGCCTTCCAAGAAGGAGTTGTGCTGTTTGTAAGCTAAACTCACTTCAGGATCTGACCGGAATCTGGTCCTGGAGGCAGTGAAGCAAGCTCCTTGGCAGCGAGTTCGCCCCCCGAAAATGGGCTTCCCCCCAAAAGGATGGTGTTCCAACCATCAATTTTCGGGTGCTACGTTAGTTTGAGGGAGTTGCATGCCCAAAATGAATAATTTTTGTGAAATTTAGCGAAACAAGTTGTGAAATTTTTGTGAACAAGATGATGGTAATTTCGGACTTGCGATGCAAATAGTGAACAGGGATTTTGCAATTTTTGAATTATGAAATGAAAAAAATAGACTCATTAAGATTCACTAATTTTGACGCATTTTCACTAAATTCTACTAATGAAGTTAAGTGAGATTTAGTGAAAATGAACAAACAAGTAGTGAAATCGAAAGAAAATTAGTGTTTTCTTTTAAACGCACAGAGCAAACAGTCAAAATTTCTCATTTAATTCGCTATTGAAATTTGGTGAATTTGCATTCTGCTTTTAAATTGAATCAATTTGAAGAACTATCGCCAATCATTTGTTGCATCTTACTGATTTTATAGAACCAAACTTCATTAAATTGCACTAGATTTCGTTGAATAACATTTAGTGGAATTTGGTGAATTTGAGTGAATCTCAGCAAAATTGGGGAAATGAGTTGAACTGTAGTGAAAAAGTGAAGTAAATTCAGTCATTTTGGTTTTTGTTCACTAATTTGATTTTCAGGAATCTATGTTTGCTAATTTTTTCACTGATCCAAATTTCAGATATCTAACTTCACTACTTCTTTTACTATGTGTTCACTGATTTTCACTAAAAAGTTATTTTGTCATTTCCAAGGGTTACCTGCCAAGTTCAGTCTTGTGCACAAGGTAAGAACAATAGTGTTTCCAAATATGTTCTAAGTACCTGTCAAAATTGTAATACTGTATGCAAAGTGTCTATCTAGGTGGTCTTCATCACTTTTGGGTATTTGATCACATTAGAATTTCTGAATTTTGAATCCGAAACAAACTCGCCAGCTATTTTTGATTTCAAAAAAAAAAGGATGGCTCTGCCCTCTTCTTCGCAGTGGCAGCCTTAGAACAGCGAGTTAGTACTGCTTCTCACGAGATTTCAGGACACACCAGCCTTTTCTTGACACTCTTTTTGCAGGTTTCTTAATTTCGGGAAATTTACAAAAAAAGGAGTTTTTTCTAAATCTCTGAAGGTCGGGGGCTTCTTGAAACGTCCACCTAAGATGTCCTCCTCCCAAAATGGTGGGTTAGGAAGAATGACTCTGGGAGGGTGTCCCGTGTCCCGGGTCAAGGATGATGCTCTGAAAGACGACCGTGCCGTGGTGCTGCAGGCACTCCCCTCATCAAAATGCCGGTGCAGAGTTGATAGATGGAGTTGTGAACTACTTGTTATGTAGCAACTTCAATGGGTCCCTATGAACCAATCAGGGCCTTTCTTTTGGAATGTCACAAAGGGTTTTTGAATACTGTTCATATGGAAACATTGGGTGAAACATATGGAACCATGTAGCTACTGTATGTACTTAAGCTGATGGGTAGTCCCATATTAGGGAAACCTCTGAGTGACAAGGTAAAAATGGATCCGGATAAAGGTTTCTGCATGGATCCAGGAGAACTTGAGAATGATTTGGCTCCAAAGATGAAAGAGGTTTTCTGCCAGTATTCATGCATTGCTGTGACTCTGAACTTGCACATAAGCTAAGGTGGATCATGGTTGTCAGATCAGAGGTAAACTTCAGAAAGAAATGGTAGCACATAGTAGGACTCTTGATGCTAGTAAGCCTGGGGATGTGGTTATGTATTGGTTATGTGTTTATTCAAATTGGACCCCAAATCCTGGCTTCGTGAGCCGGCTAAAAGAAAGGATCCTCTTGAAAGAAATCAAAAAACACACCCAAATAGTCACATAGCGGTTGTCAGACAAAGCTGCTTCCCAAATCGATGTTCGGCTTTTTGGAGGGCGGGGAAGCCATTGCAAACAGGATTTGTATCATGGTTACAATCTGAATTTTGCAAATCTCAAATCTACCTCTGTTTTTCCGCATTTCTGCCATTGACTTTGACATCCTACACCTTTGGAGAAAAAAAATAACAGCGAGATGCGACTTGACCATGCGGCGTAAATGGGTGGCTTGCCGTGTCGCTAGCCTTGGTGCCTTGTCGCGATATGGAAGTGAAGGGTGTTATGGGCATCATGTGATGTGCCTTAGATTTTGGTGATCCAATTTGCCAGGATCCCATCGTCAGTGGCTAGGGGTCATTAGGATTATCACAGTTTTTTAGGTTTTTTTTTGGGAGGGATTCCAACCGGACCCTTCATGTTCCACATGTCGGGAGATGGGAATCCCTGCGCCCCTTAAGCTTTCAAGACTTCTCCAAACTAAGGTCTTGTGCTTGGCTGGTCATCCTGTGCTGCTTGAAGCTCAGATCTCATTGCATGGGAACTATTTGATTTTGGAATCCCAACAATCCTTGAGACACACCAATCAAAAAAGGTGCATATTTACATATATACATATATACATGCTTCGGATGGGTCAGAAGATGCCAACAGACATCAGGAAGTATTTCACCTGCTGTTTGTTTTTAAAGACGTATTTTCAGGGATAAAATGGTCCTTTGCCAAGTAGCGAAATTGACAACAACACCAAATCACGCCACAATTCAAGGCCGGAATAGCTGAAAAACAAAATTGGGAACCCTTTGTCTCACCTTGAGTGCCCTCTCCAAGTCTGCATTAAAAAAGAATTGGTTGTTGGTTGTTTGTCATGGTGTCATTTTCCACAGGTGGGATGTTTCGGCGACAGCCATACAGAGGTGGATGGATCCACTGAAAATCTCGTGGAGTCGGGATTCTTCCTTTGATGTCAGAAGATGTAGAGTTTACATTGGCAATTGCTTGAGATATTAACACTTCTACTGTTGATGCTTGAGAAGTCCTTTAGTGATACTATTCCTCTCTTGTAATAGTAGCATGGCAATGGAAACTCCAACTTGTAGGTGTCGTGTCTGTTGAACTTGTTTGAAATTATGAATTTCCATTACTATGCTTGTCTACCGGGAGACAAGACAACACATTCTGAAACCAGTTGAGACGCCGGAAGTTTTTCCCGGGGCCATCTGCAGGGCATCTATGGGGCACCCTGGGTGGAACAGCTGCAACGACGCCTACGCAGAGAATGTGTGAACTTTGGCCGGTGCCGTGGTTCGAAAGAAGGCACCCTTCTAATAAAAGGGTACAACGAGCTTCTGTGGATGGATGGCCAACGGCTGCGAGTCTTCTAGTGGCCTCCAAAACATCCAACTTTGTGTTAAAAATTGTTTGACAAAGTTGTGATTCTAAATCAAAATGGATGAAAATGAATGGACATCACATTAAAAAGAGACATCCCAAAATGAACAAACTGGACATTTCTTGGGAATACTTGGAGGATCATCCGAGTTATGGTTAGGATCATTCCCATTTCTAAGCCATGAGCAGGCCATTTGGAAGGGGTCCCACAACCCTACTTGAAGGGCTTACTAACAATGGTCATTAACCACGTATCCTAACTGGGAGGATCCTCCAAGTATCCGCCTCCGGGACAACTTCTTCGGGACGTCGGGACCCAAGGAATGCCTGGACAGCCTCATCCATTCAACGGCGTGCTGCTCAAGCTCCAGCTTTTGATGAGGCCATGGAGACATGGTGGGCCGATCCACCTCTGAAAACTTAACATATTTGGTTGGAACATGATTCATGTCCTGTTAAAAATGGTTATCCTTTTCAAGGAGACATGTTACATGTTAGTTTTTTTTTGGGGGGGGGGTACACCTTCTGTATGAAAGACTTTGAATAGGAAGCCAGGAAAATGGGCGTGGGAACCCCATTTTTCTGCAGTATTTTTTTGGATTTTACGACTTTTCTCCGTGATGGGCAAGTTTGTGCAGATGTTTGGTAAATTTTGATGGATTTCTCCTCAATGGTGCGTTTTTCGGGTGAGTTGGGAATATGCAGAATACCTTTTTGAGTTTCAGGATTTCTCATGAAAAAGGCAACTGATTCAGGAATCCGAGATGGTGTGACACTCCCTTTTTTCGTAGGTTTTTAGAGGTCCCCAAATGCTCAATCTGAACATCTGATCCTCCATTTTTTCTTCACAAAGTGCCGTTGCGGCGTTTGCTTTTATTTCAGCATCAGTCAAACTATGAACGCAGATTGAAGGCTCACATGGAGCCTTCTGGGATTGCTGTTGGGGGATGAACTATCAAAGCTCTTCGGCACTTCCATGGCAATTCCTGGATGTAAATTTCATCGCGTCAGACATGTAGGAGCGAAAATAAATAGCATCTCCATAGAAATCGGGTAGTTTGAGATTGGAAAATTCTCCCTCCAAAAAAGTGACTGGAACGAAGAATGGAGGGAGCGTTGCGAGGGTTGACCCCTTGTGGGGTTGGTGTAAACAAGTCCTTTCGAAACCAACGGTAAGAAGGCCTTGATCGAGTTGATGAAAAGCAGTTGGCCATCCAAATCCTTCTACAGGAACTAGTTGAAAATGGCTATTTATGTCCCATGATTTATATCAATTTGTAATTCACATGTTTTTCTTTTGTTGTTTTAAACAATCTAAATTCCCACAGGTATAGCTGGATTTTTGACCTCATCAACTGATCAAATTGCAGATCCATCCATTTTTGAAAGGCGGTCGTCTTGGCGGGAACCAATGACGTCATGATGGAATTGGCTGCGGAAGCTCAAAATCAAGGCCTGGGCTGAGGGGTCACAAGATGAGGGCCGTCTCTTAAATGGTGAACTTTCCCGAAGATCTTGTTAAAAATCCGAAATGGTTGGTTTTTTTTTGGGGAAATGTGGCTCTAGCCATTTTAGGGAAATACGATGATGATGATGATGATGATGATGATGATGATGATGATGATGATGATGATGATGATGATGATGATGATGATGATGATGATGATGATGATGATGATGATGATGATGATGATGATGATGATGATGATGATGATGATGATGATGATGATGATGATGATGATGATGATGCCGCAAAACACTGCCCAACAGGACGAAGACAGCCGAAACACGGATGAACAAAAACAAAACAAGCGCATGTTTCACGACCCTCACAGTCCTGCAGGCATGCTCTCTGTTTACCGCGGCTTGTACCTTGGTTGTGTAAACGTTGAACTCAGCTATGGACGAGGGACCAACCACATGATACCCTGAAGATAACCACCCCAAAAAAATTAACATGTCCCCCCAAAGACGGGACCATTTTAGAATCAAATTCATCTTCCAATCATCAATTTTCGGGCGACAAGTTAGTTTTGAGGGGGGTTGGTTCATGGATAAGGGAGTCAATTGCAGAAAAAGCATCCTTTTGGATTAACAAAAAACGGATTCCACTTTTGTTTGTGACCTTTTGCCTTTTTGGTTGGGAGCAGATGAATCTCGGATGCGTTCAAGGGTTGCGGGGTGTTTTTTTTTGGTGCGATGTTCCTTCACCAAGTTGATTGGGTTGCCAGGAATCAACTTCCGTTGGAGTATGTGCCCTCCATTGAAAGCTTTGCATCATCCTTCAGGGATTTGCCACTGAGATTTGATTGGTGGATTTCATTGACAGGATTCTTTGGATTTGACTTGGGACATGATCTTTTGGGGATTTATATGTATATATATATAGGGCGCCGCGCGTTTTCCGGGCCCCCCAAATTTGCATGATTTGCAAAGTTGGTTTAAGCAGTTGATATTGCAACTGCCAATTGCCAATTTGCATTTGTATAGTACAACATGTTACATGAGAGATTGGACTGCCCTCTTTCATTGAAACAGTTCAGGGGGTTAGATCAGCACCCCACAGATCCTTTACTTTGCACAAAGTTTTTTAAAGGCTAGTAAAGGAAAATAAAGAAAAGTAACGGAAAAAATAAAGTTGAGACTGTCCCGTCAGGTAATCACTGAGGGTGCCCAAAATATCGATGAACTAATTTGTGAGTTCCATGCTGCTGTTTTGAAATTGTGATATTGATTTAATTACTGAAAAAATGCAAACATGGATTCCTGATATTTATGTAAATTTAGTGAAAATTTTCATGAAATTTATTGAAATGTATGGAAATTTAGTGGTGAGCCCGTTTACTCGTGAAATTTCACTAAATTTCACCAAGTTCACCAAAACCTGGTAAATTTTCTATAATTTGTTCACCTGAAATTGAGTGAACATGAATGAAATTTAGTGAGTGGAAATCTTGGCTAACNTTTTTGGACCAAATCATGCTGCTGGACCTCATCAATATGTGGAACTTCACTCTGGATACCATCACTTTCCTTACGGCCTTCTAAAAACCAGAAAAATCTTTAAAAACATATACCAAAAAATCTCGAGAAACCTTCAAAAACCAAAGAACAACTAAAAGATCTATTTAAAGGAAGTTTGCGCTAGGAGGCTCAACAACACCTGGAGGTGAAGGATGAGTTGAAGACTAGCTCCCAGGTCAGCCAGCACATATGAGATGAATTT
Organism: Breviolum minutum Mf 1.05b.01; assembly: GCA_000507305.1. Taxonomy (NCBI): domain Eukaryota; class Dinophyceae; order Suessiales; family Symbiodiniaceae; genus Breviolum; species Breviolum minutum. The sequence continues at coordinate 23,186 of DF243352.1, read as the reverse complement.
AGATACACTCCGGTTAACTAACAACACCGATTTCTGCTAGTGGTTTAAAATCCGCATGAAATTCTCCCTCTTTTGGCTGTTCTGGTGTTGATGGACAAAATCTGCACCAGTTGATAGGGCAATCATGCAGTGACTAGGCATGCCACAACGTACTTCAGGTGAGCTCACCAACCGAAGCCTTGGACGGCTTCTGGGTCAGGGCCATATTGCAAGTGAAAGAGACTGGAAGTGCTTTGAGTATCTTTGAGGCAAATCATTGACACATCACTTTTGCATCCCAATGGCTAGTAGATGGTTTCAGCTTCACGTGTTGTTTTCCTTGCACGGGCAATCGCGCAATGAAGATCGCGTCATGAAGATTGTAAGGTGCACTAACAATATGGAAAATCCAGCATTTTACTAGGACAAATGGGGATTTTCTATGGCTATGTTATTTTACAGTGTTTTTCTTTGCTTATAGATGTCACGGAGCTCTGAATTTCACGACCAGGTGGAGTGAAAGGTATGGGTTTGAGGTCAATGCTGGTGAAAGGTATGGTTGAATTATGGTTGTATGAAATTTTATATGAATGTGTTCCAAGATGCTCGAATATTTTGTAGAATTCTCGAGGCATTACAAGAAGCAGTGTGGGACTGAGCAACAGAGTGACAATTTGGCGTCAGTTTCGCGTGAAATTTGTAGACAATGAGAAGCTCTGAGGTACACCAGCGTGCCACTTCGCCAGGGACCCAAATTCCAATTCCTTCTTTCCGTGAATGCTGAGTGCAACCCAGAACAACATGCCTTTACAGTCTTGCAGAGATCTGGGTTTGATTCCTAGGCCTGCGAAAGAGGCGTGTGCCACTATTTTGTTTTCGTGATGGTATCATGTTTTAGGGCCTAATTGACATGACAGCTTATTCCACAACGACAACAACAGCAACAGCAACAGCAACAGCACCAGCAGCAGCAGCAACAGCAACAGCAACAGCATCAACAACAACAATGACGATGACGATGACGGCAATGACAAGAACAAGAACAACAACAAGACCAATAACAAGAACAGCAACAGCAACAGCAACAACCAAACACAGAAACAACCGCAAGAACGACAACGACAACGAGAACAACATGTGCAGCTAGCGGATCGGAGACTTCCTTGTACTCTTCTATGTAGGACGTTTCTGACATCAGGTCTTCATTTTTGGAGGGTGGAAACGCATGCCATGCTGCTTTCGTGGATTGGGGAAGCATTTCGAGTGGGTTCAATGCCCTCGTGTTCAAGTCGGCGCTAAAGAGCACAAAAAGACAACCCTTTGTAGCTTTCAAAATCCCAAACAGATCAAACAGCTTGAGAATCTGAGACTTCAGGCTTGAGGTAGCCATGTCTTTTTCATTCTTTTTCCAATGATTGGATCCTTGCAACGTTCCAGATTGCCATGACCAGGCCGCAACTTCCAAAGCTGAAACCTCTGCTTAGCCCTTAGTATCAGCTTAGAAGAAAAGCTTTCCACTCTAGTCACTCTAGCGGTTTTTTCTCGCAGTCTTGAACACACATGATTGAGTACTTCAAGAAGCAGCCGCACGGTTTTGACATGATATGTTTTCAGTTTTAGGTAATTTAGCACAACAGATTGTTAAAGATGTGTGGATATCACTTCGAACTTTCCGGCCGTTTGGATATTTAAGGTTTCGGCGAGGGTGACAGTGGTGTTGAAAGACGAGAGATTTCAGTAGTTTTAGGTTTTTGAAAAATTTTGACTTGACTAATTGGAAGAGAAACCCTTAGATATATAGTGTTGAGCAGCGACCAAAACCTCCATGAAGAGATTTTTTTGGGTTAATCTGGGTAAATTTGGTGAAAGTAGAACGCCTGTAAAAACCACGGCCGCGAAAGGCGGCGAAAGCAAACTTGTTTTGCGAAAGGTCCGCGAAAGCTTGTATGGATAGAGGCATTTTAGATTAGATAATAGACTCATAGTACAATACCATGGTAGAATTAGATTTGGGTGGATAGATGGATGGATGGATATGGCCTTGTTTGTAAACCACTTGTGAAGTAATATCCTACATTGGTTTAAAAACATCTTGCGTAACAAGGCGCGGTCTGGCATAAACTGATGGCGACTACCGGGAATCTAAGATGGCTGGCTAGAAATACACTTGGAAATTGGCAAATGCCTAGATTACTGTAGACTGGGGTATGAGATACATGTTTACATAAATGAATAGATATAAATGAATCGATTATCTAATAAACACTTGATCAAGTTGTTGATTCAGGCCAAGATATGTCACTAGCAAGAGTTGCNCAATATTCAATCATTTTGGAAACGTTTCACTTTGACTCAAACAACATGTTTCCCTTTGGTTTTTTGTTCAAAAAAATGGTGCAAACCTTGCATCATCTTCTTCCATCAGGCAACAATTATTCTCAAAAACTACCAGCAGTGGACGATGGCAAAGAGATAGAAACATATCATATTTTAAAACATTGAAAAAACATGTTGGCCTGTAGAAGTGTTTGAGGTTTTGAGTGTTTCGTTTCAATACTTTGTTTCAAATTTTTCATCCATTTTTCACTACAACAAACCTATCAAAAAATGAATCAATTTTTTTTTTGTATCTTCGATGTTTTGTTGTTGTCAGCTTTGTGCTTCTTGGGGTTCCAGATCATGGTGCTGTACCAAATCACGGTCCTGTACAAGGTGCTGTATGTACCAAACAAATGATGGTGCTGTACCACACATGATGTTCCTGGACCAAATCATGGTGCTGGACCTCATCAATATGTGGAACTTCACTCTGGATACCATCACTTTCCTTACGGCCTTCTAAAAGCCAAAAAAGTCTCTAAAAACATATACCAAAAAATCTCGAGAAACCTTCAAAAACCAAAGAAAAACTAAAAGATCTATTTCCAGGAAGTCTGGGCCAAGATATGTCACTAGCAAGAGTTGCGGAAAATAGCAAAGGAGACAGGAGATGTTTAGATGAGATTTGTGCCAAATGAAATGCCTATATGTGTTTATAAACACCACAAATGTTTATAAACACAGTAGATTTGAATGCAGTTGTTTAGATGATAAAATCCCAGTATATTTCACGTTTTTTAATCAATTAGATTTACAGTATGAAAAAGCAAATGGGTGCTATTGAACGTGTTGATCATTAAGAGAAACTAAAACTCAGTAATTAACACTTTACCAGACTCCCAAATCTGGGGGGCCCGGAAAACGCACCGAACCCATATATATATATATATCTAGATATTATAGATCTATAGGATTCTGAATCGGCTGAAGCCATCTCATCGCAAACCGAATTTGTAACATGAGAAGCTGAATTGTTTGAAGCTCTTTGCGCCTCAAGTGATGTGGATCCGTGTGGAGGGTTGAAAGGATGAAAGGATGATGACGTCAGCCGCCTTAACAGGTGTTTTTAAAGGGATGATACCTGCCTTAATGACGTTAAGGACGTTAAAAGTGATGTGAGTGTGAATTGGCTGTCGATGGTTTTTACACGCTTTGTTAGGGCGGTTTTCGTGGTTGGAAGCATGAGCAGTAGCCAAAAACCCTCGTTTTTTGTGTGCATATATATATATACACACTGAATCAATATATACATATATATATATATATATATTATTTGTANATATATATTTGTATACACCACACATCACACATCTTTATATGAGATGTATATCTGAGGTATTTTTCTTCTTCCTCGTTTCATAAGAATGATTTCACAAGTCGTCAACAAATACTACTGTTTTTCTTAACTCACCCAGGATTGCATGACTTTTTTTTTCCTAACCATCCTTTTGCAAAGGGCTGTGTGTGGTTGTTTTTTCCAAGAACGGTATATATAACCAACAAAAAAAACACCACAATTTCGCCCCACAAAAATCATTTTGCAAAAAATCTCAGGCTCCAATCGATTCGTGCAGAGAAGGTGGCGGTTTTAAGTTTGCCACCTTTGGGGGAGAGAGATGGTCGTGCAGCTGAAAAACTTCGCCTTTACAATCAGTGGGGGAGACCTAGAAGAAATGTTGGAATGTATTTTTTTCTTTTTTGTATTAAAAAACTGGGGGATGTTTGGGTGGAGAGTTCAATTTTGCTGGCAGTATTTTGAAATCTGAAAAAAAACTTGATGTTTGATGATTGCCAGTTTCATGGCTGAATTTTGGACTTGCATTCTGGTGCTCTTGAGAGTTCGTGATGTTTTTTAAACAGAAAACCATAAGCGAGTAGAGGTGGCTGTTCTCTGAAAGATTTCCTGAAAAGAAACTTCCCTGGAAAACAAGTTGCTGTTAATTTCCCTCAACTTTACCCCTAAAACCAGCCACAGTTGCCTAAAAAAATGGTACACTAGGTTTTCCAGGTCGTTTGGTTTTTCACCGGTTGCTATCCCAAAACCACCCGTGTTTCACCGGAAAACATGGGACCAGCATCATGGACCCAGAAAAAAGACCCTGAAAAACGGATGCAATTGGTGATGAACGGGGTCTGGTTTGTACACAAAACAGTTGCTGTTATTAAGAGGCCAGCCCATTGTTTCACCAACACTTCAACTTTCCCTCGAAGTCCAAGAAAATTTATATATATACATATATGTAGAGTAATTTTACTACATAGGCAAATACAGTAATTATATAAATAAGTGTCCAGATGAGTAAATAGCTAAAGAAAAATCGATCGATAGATCTATGTACATAATTCAATTAATTGATATCCAAAAAACAGTTTGTACCTGAATACACGCACGACTGATAAGTAAATATACAGATAAACAAATAGATAGGTAAGTTATACGCAATGACAATATATCTATAACTATATTCTCTCTCTCTCTCTCTATATATATATATACACACCCATATATGTATATATGTATTCAATATAGACATATCACCTTAACCCATATGCCCGGGTCCGCCCTTCCGCGTCTGAAAAACCAGGGAGATCCGTCGCGCGGTGGAGGATTCGCCACAGGCGATCTACGTCCCTTTCGGCGAGGCCTTGGAGATCAAAAGCGGTGAAGGCGAGGCTCTCGGTTTCTGGTTGGTGGGTCCATGGTTTCCAAGGGGGTTTTCAACACCTTTTTTGTTGGTGTTAAAATGGCTGGTTTTTTGAAAATTAGGAAATCATCCATTTTTTCTACAGAGAAGTTGATGATGTTTTTTTCCTTTAAAGTAGAGTTTTGAGTCTTTTTTTTGTGGAGAAGGATTGACATCATTGAATGCTCAGGGCTGCGGTGCAACGAAAGTGTTGGCTGGGCAGACTTGTGCTTCAATCATTCTGAAAGGGTCTTGTGCTGGAAACGAAATCCGAATGAACTCTGATTCTGCAAGCCATATTTTTTTGTTATTGCTGGAAAGCAGGGGAAAGTCTACTTATTTTTTTGGGTACAAATGTCCAGCTAGTTTTTGAAAGATAAAGTTGATGAAACATATCAACAACAGCCGAGTAGTGAGACCAGCTGGTAAGATGAAGCGTGGTTCCCCCCATTGCTTGGCCCGCAGGAACTTATATACAAGATACTAACTTAAAGATTCAATCCAAGGATTTCAATTACCTTCATGAGTAGTATTTCACAAACGAAGGAATATTCCCCAGTAGAAGTGATACTTCGTTTGCAGCTCATTATTTTTGCAATGCACTTTCGGAGGGTAGTGAATCTTTCTAACAAGGATGCTCTCATGGTCACCAGGAAAGCCATTTCATTTTTTTTCTGAGTGGCTATCAAGGGATCACACTACAGATGAATGGCCATGTTAGCCTGGTCAATGAGACCACAAGAGATCGCGTATGAGAAGCAGCTGAAAACCCGCAGATTCCTTGCACTTTTAATTTCAGGAAGTTTCGGGTGTGATGATTTTGAACCTTCCAAAGTTCAATGTGTGGAAGATAATATTTAGGTGGGGGGATTTTCAAAAAGACATTTCTTTTAAAGGTCCATTTTTCAAATTCCGTGTTTTATTTCCAATAACGCTCAAAATTATGACCAGATTTGTGGTCCCGTTGGTAAAGCGACAAGTATGGTAAAGCCGTTATTGCTTAATAGTTCACCAATGTCTCATCTCAGAAAATGTCACGTCATCTTGGAAGCATTCCCAAATGGGAGTACTTCCAACAAAACACTTATTAGAACAGTGACCAAAACCTTGGTTCTTCGCTGTATTTAGGGGATTATACTACCCAGTTACTGTATATAGGGATTGTAAGAAGCCAATATAAGGATCCCTTCATGAAGCAATCAGTATAATGGAATGCCAGCCAAGGGTTTTGTTGCCGTTGCTCATTTGGTCAGTTTCCCCTTTTGCCTTTGCCAGATTTCGATGCTTCTTCACTAGCGTTCTCACAGACTGTTGCTGAGATGTCATGATCCTAGTGCGGGAGTTTCTCTCAACTGTGTTGCCACTGTTTTTCAAGTGTTTGTTTGTGGAATACATATGCATGTTTGCTTTTTTGCCAAAGAAATCCATCAAAATTTTGATGATAGACAATTCTGCCATTAATTCCTGTTTGCAAAACTGACGTGGATGAAGGAAACCATGGGCAGACATTGATCAACTTCAAGGATTTTATGATTCCTGTAAATCCTTTACGATTCTGAAGCCTTTATAATACATGGCAACGAAAGTATAGGGTGTTTTTCTCAAAATCGAGGACCCTGAAATACTTCTTGTTCCAAATGGCTTCACTTTAGTAAGGGAGTTTGCCATGGGTTTTTAAGGCCCCTAAACAACCAAGCCCTTGCAAGACAATCCCAGCATCGTTTTCTCGTATTTTCCATGGTCGAGGTTTGCTCATACAGCCTTGAGACGTCTACCCTTTGGTCCTTCCTTCAACACCTTGGGCCGTTTCTATGGTCGAGAGGCAGGTAGATGTCTGTTCTCCTTTACTACACCCGGGAAAATTCACACAATTTTATACAACCCGCCGCAAAAAATGGAGGTTTGGTTCTGCCAATGATTTTCGGGATTTCAATATTTCTTTGTTTTTTATATAGGTTGAATATGTTAATTTTCAGGGGTGTACCTTTGGTGGACTACTCTATCGTGCTTCCATCTGTACAGCAAGTATGGTAGAACCTGAAGGTGCATGACCTCCATTCTGATTATTTGTTCCTGCCGGCTACCGGGAAAAAAAAAGGAGAACTCCCTGTGAAACCACCATGATTTTGGGAGTTGCAACTTCGCCTTTCCAACAAAAATCATACCACTCAAGTCACTCAATTTATGGGTTACCTGGCGTATATAAAAACTCAAAACCATGTTGGAAAACCAAGGATTTACAATGAAGGATGGGAGGCAAACTCCACCCCCCCCAAAAAAGCTTGTTGTTTTTGTCGTTGGGCCAGGTGGTGCACGACAAGATCCACTTAACTGAGAACCTTGGATTATCTCCCGTAAGCTAACATAGCTGGCAGGAAAATGGACCCTTTGATGAAGATGGAACATTTCCTATCAAAAAATGGGGGGGGGGTAGGTATTTTTCAGCCAGCTATGTCAGTTTACCCGGATGGATTAGAAAGGGATGGCAAGCCGTCAGTCTTTAAAAATGTCGGATGCAGCCAGGAGAGGAATCCAGGATCCCGGGGGGTCCCACAACTGATGGATGCCTGGAATTTCTTTGAAAAGCATTCGTAGTGGGTATATCCTGACTCAACAACTCAACAATGACCAGTTGGAGGTCCATAGCCAACATCGATGATATTATATAAATTGCGGCAGTTTTGGAAATAATTTTGTCGTTTTTTTTTCTCAAAGACTGACTAGAAGGAAAACTCCAAAATTCACCAAAATCATTGATTCTGGTAGGAAACCCGCAGTTGCAGAATACATCATTTTTGAGATATATCTTTTCTCTCAAGTTGGGATGGAACACTTGGAATTGTCCCACTCTTCTTTTTTTGGAAAATCAGATTGGGAGGAAGGTGCACTTTCCCTAAGGAAAAGTGCCGATATCCTGGTCAATCTGCTGGTGAAAACTCTTGGACCAGGCGCAGCCACCCTTTGGTTTCATCAAAGATTCCATTACAGACCGTGATACCACCAGCCATACTTCACGGAGAGATGTCAGCTTTTGTGCCGGTGGCGTGTCTTTGCGATTTCGGCCATGTTTTTTCACAGTAGATTTAATTTCTGGCAAAAAACATGAATTACATCCAACAGTCACTGGAAACTCGTGAGGTTTTTTTTGATAACGACACAACGGCTGTAGATGGCAGGCACATGATGGGCTGTGAGCCCAACCCGAGACCTGAGACCTGCGTGGTTCAGAAAAGATGGGTCCTTTGGAAGAGGGCTGGTACTGTTGATGGAAGAAATCCTTGGAAAATCCACCCGGGATTTCCGCGAAAAAGATCTTGTGAGTAGACACCCAAACATGATCATAGACTAGAAGTTGACTAGATTGATTACTGTAGATGACTAAAGGCTACATCTTTTTTTTTTGAAAAAAAAATAGATTCAACATTTTTTGCCCGTTTGCAAGTATGTTCAATGTTTAGTAGTTTGGGTCGGGTTTTCTTGTGCGATTTTCCCCCCCCTCCCCTCTCCACTGTTGTCATCATGGTGTTTCACAGGCGCTTCGACAGAATGGTTGGGCCTTGCGCTTCGCTAGTGAACGATTAAGGAAGGATCGCAGTTTGGTCTTGGAGGCCAGGATGGATGGCTAGTAGAAAGTTGTCATGATATTTTTTTTGTTATGTTGCGGGTGATGAAAACACACCTGGGTTTTAAGTGGATGAATCAGTTTTAGGCGTTTTTTTGGCCGAGTTGTACTACGAGATAATATATAGTTAATGTATACATATAATGTACATACTGCATATTTATATATAATATAGAGATTATACATATACAATATATGTATACCGTATATATATATATACACATATTTAAAACAGGCTGGCGCCTGTGGCCGCCGACCCGGGTAATCCACATTAATTTGAGCCAAAAAGTTCAGAGCAATGAAGTTGCAGTTTCGAAGTATGAAACTATCTGAATCCGACGATTTTCACAAACAACTACAGCTTCTATGGAAAGTATAGACAGTATACGACGATAAGGACTGAAGTCTAGGTTTTTCTGTGATTTTGTAAAGCTCTGACCTCTGGGTTGGAAGTCTGGGTTTTTTCTGTGATTTTGTAGGGTTCTGACCTCTGGGTTGGAAGTCTGGGTTTTTCTGTGATTTTGTAAAGTTCTGACCTCTGGGTTGGAAGTC
>DF243351.1:0-40752 GCA_000507305.1 Breviolum minutum Mf 1.05b.01 | reverse complement strand
GGTACCCATTGAAAGCAAAGTGTTTCCGGATAGGTGTGGAGCCCGGTCCACGAAGATCAAAAAGGATTTCGGTCTTCGACTTGCCCAGATTGGGAGACATTCCCGCGATGATCAAGTGATCGAACAAAAGGCCAAGGATAATCTGTGTGTTGCGAACAAGATTTGCAGCTGTCGAGGCAACCAATAAGATCGCCACGTCGTCTGCCCAAATCGGGCCAATCTCTTTCATATTCAAAATAAAACAACAGACATGTGGATCTTCCACGGAAGCAGTGTTCATGGTGACAAGAATGTAGGACATGGTTTGACCAGGTTTCGTTTTTGCGCTTAGACATTTTCTGTCAGGACATCACATGTGAATCAAGGTGCGAATCACGTGCAAATGTGATGGAAATCAGGAAGGAACGAGCTTCCAACCAAGGACACCACCTGGATATATTTTGTGACCTTTGTTTTCTACATCGCATTTTGTGCTATTGGGCTGTTCAATGTCGTGACGGGACGCTGGGCATGCACTGATAATGGAATCCTCAGTTTCTTCAAGTGTCAATGTACGAAACTAGACCATGACCATCCATGACCCACATACGACATCTAATATGACCCACTGGTTTTGCGAGCCTTGTGGTCCAACTTCATTTTGTTGCGGACGATAGGCCACACCATTGCATAGGTGAAGTTTACCTTGGATTCTTCTCTTGTCAGAAGACGAGATGTGATGGATTTTGAAAGCGATCTGCTTCATGTTTTCAGAGCATCTTGTGCAAGGTGTCTTTGTGGACAGTGCAGTAGATGCGGCCCAGAATCTGAAGAGTGAAGCTGAAACCATCCAGCCGCTCAGCTTCAAAACCAGCTGAAGAGTGAAAGCAATAAAGAAGCTTTGCGGCTTTGCACCACGGATGTTTTTAAACCTCAGGGTCAGTTTGATGCTTGGCAGTGTTGGTTCCGATTGTGAATTTGGCTCAGGAATTATCACGAAGACTTGAAGAGCGAAATTGAAGATTTCAAGTGTCCCGGCTGAGCTGACCATTGTAGTTTAGACATTTGTTTTATCAAGCGTCGGCCCATTCTACAGCCGATATGTTTAGTTTAATTCTCAAATCTTGTGAATGCCGTCGTCGTGATCGTCGTGGTTGTGGTTGTTGTTCTTCTTCGTCTTCTTCTTCTTCGTCTTCTTCTTCTTTTTCTTCTTCTTCTTCTTCTTCTTCTTCTTCTTCTTCTTCTTCTTCTTCTTCTTCTTCTTCTTCTTCTTCTTCTTCTGCGTCATCTTGTCGTTTGTTGTTTCTTGTCGTTTGTTGTTTATTGTTCGTTGTTGGTGTTGTTGTTGTTGTTGTTGTTGTTGTTGTTGTTGTTGTTGTTGTTGTTGTTGTTGTTGTTGTTGTTGTTGTTGTTGTTGTTGTTGTTGTTGTTGTTGTTGTATTGTTGCTGGTGATATAAGTTGTTCTCATCATGGGTTTTACTCCTTTCAGTGTTTTATCATGAAAGCTATCACGAGTAGCAGCCATTATTGTTATTAGCCTTGTTCTTGTCATGTTTCGTGATTCTAGTTCCTACTGTTCTTGTTGGTAGTGAAGTTGTTGATGTTGGAGGAACGTGCTGGAGAAAAGTGATATCGATCGAGATGGCACTGTCTCCTACAAAGAGCCTCTTGGAAGTCGCATTGAAAAATTGTGCTTCGAAGACCTCTTTCCTTTTGGCTCTTTTTCGTCCCCGTGGCTTGCGACACTTCAGGTTGGCCAAGACGATGCAAAGTGAAGAGGGTCAGGTCCCTTGGCCTGAAAGATGCAAAATGAGGTCGCTTGTAAGACTGTGGACTGGGAAACCTGGCTGTGTGACTCTGAAGATCCTATTCCTCATAAGTCTTTCCAAAATTGAAGTGCTTTGAATCTAAATCTCCACATTAACTCCATTTCAAACAGACTATCAAGCCTTTCACCGAAAGAGAACCCAAAGGGGCAAAAGCTAATGCCTAGTGTATCACAGTCAATGTTGGGTTTGTTTGAGTCACTATGATTCTATACTGATAATTCTCGATACTACAAGTCAATGGGCCAGTTTTTATTCTTCAAAATGTTTCTGAAATGTGCTCCACATGTCACCAGTTCCAAAGGTGCAAGAGGGTCTCGAATCAAAACACTTCAGTTGTGCAACTCTGCGACATTCTGTTGGACCATGTGCTGACCAAGGCATTTTGGAGTTCTTTGCATCTCAACCCCGAGGAGGCACACTGTCGTAAGGATTTCTATAGGTCCGTTTGTTCATTTGTAGGCTTTACTAGGTGTAAATAAAACAAAGTGTAAGGCCTTACATTTAAATGCCTCATTTAAGGCTTCTTGAAGATTCCGGTGCCGCTTCAGCTTCTTTCGCCGTCTGTGCAGTTGACCTTCAAGCTATCATTGGAGAAAATGTGATGATTGATGATATTTGCATTACCTCGAATTGGTAAAAGACGTTAAAATGATTGATGACTGTATGTGGGTACTGCTAGGACTAACTGGAGTCAACCTCCACGTGAGTTCCGGATGTGATGTACACCAAAAAGCCTGCAGCATCTCCACGCATTGAACACAACGCAAGCACAATACCTGAGGTCAAGCCATTTGCTGTACATCTACTGTACGACTTTAGGAATATGTCATCCTTGTCCTCCCACGTTTCAACAAGAACCTGTCATGTGCGGTTCACTCGTTTCAACTCGTTTGACGTGTTTCAGATGCAGCCTGTAGGCGGTACTGATTCTCAAAATCCTGGATCGCTTGGATGGCCAGAAGAACAATCGTGTGGATTTCGCTCATTTTGTGAGTTGTACAAGGCACGGTGGCACGGGGGCATGGGGGCACGGCACCCGTGGCTCACACATTTGCTATGGCTTTGATGAATCTGTTCACAATAAACATCAATAAACAACAGATTCATTTCACTTCACTATATTCTTTGTATTTCTTTGTATTCCTTCCTCTTCCTTCCACATCTGCATGTCCTTCGCGCTTCACTTCCGTGTTCTCGGCAGGAAGTTGAAGGGCTATGCCACGAAGGTTGAGATGATGACCTTGATGTATGATCATTCTAGGCACGCCTGATGCACAGAAGTGATTTTCATGAATGCAGAAGCGCGCAGACCCATCCTCCATTTACATTACATAGTGTGACCAGTGTTTTTTCACGGGTCATGTGACTTGCTGAAATGCCTTGTGAGGCTTTTGGACACGATCCAGTCCGAGTTTCAAGAAGTGAAAGCCTTAATGGCTCGTTGAATCCGTGACCCATGCAAGGAGGCGATGGTGATTCGAAAAAAATGCACTGGATCTGCTTTTAAGCCACCTCAGTGAGAGAAGGACAGAACTTTTTTTGGGATATTCCAAGTCGATATCTCAGTACAAATGTGCATATCTTCCACGGATGGCAGTGGCGACCTTGAAAACCCAACGACCACAACGCTGGCTCATGGTTAATTTTGTTGTTGTGGTTTTCAACTCACATCGATCCAATCTTCATGCGTCCAATATTTTTGAGGCTCAAGTGTTTTGACTTCGGTCATCTCAAGAGCCATCATGAAACCACGACAGTCAAAAGACAATGCATGGGGAAACTGGAAAGGAAGCCATCCAGCAACTTTGTAGATTGAGGCATCGGGGGGGCCTAAGTGCTATGGCACGTTCAGCTATGCGATAGTGTTGAGAAGTGCATCACAATGGACGTATTTTTACCGATTTGATACAAGAGATTCTAGACTGCTTTTGATATTTTGATTTTCCTTTAAAAGATCAATAACCTGCATCTTAGAGCAAAGTCTTCAGGAAGGCAGTTTGGCTAGTGAAATTTGAGGCATTACATCTTTGCCAACAAGGGGCAGTAAAGGCACTCGCCAGGTAGCACGTATGGGAACTTGCTGCGGTGAGCAGTATGAAGGGTGAGGCTTGGACGTTTACCGATGACAAGCACAGGATGTCGACCCATGGGGACCCTCAGAATTCCTGAAAATGTTGGGCGAAATATAGATGGTGAAAAATGGTGTTTGCCAGTCGACTGCCAGCCAGTTTCAGGCCATCAAGCAAACACAAATCGAAACAGTCAAATGAACCAGCGGCGGATCGAATACACACTGCATCGTAGTTCTTGTTGACTCTTTTTTGCACTTAGACACTTCTCAGGGAGCGGCTTCGCAATGCTTGAGGAGTCTATTTGTGCAGTGTGCCAGCTTGTGTTGGCTCATGGGTGTTCGCTGATGCAAGAGATGTTGTGAGACGTGAGTCGAAGAAGTGCCAGCATGCCATGTACAGTGATTTTATGATTTATAGTAGCGCGCGGCGCAGGAATTGACAAGATTTCGCTTGTTTTGATAGACTGAGAACAAAGATTCCTCTTTGAGAAGGATGTATTTTCGGACTACTGATTATTTTCTATGTATACATATTTTTATTTCTCTCTTGATTATTTATGGCCCATTCCTTTTTCTGCATATTTCTGCAATTACTTTGTATCGCTTATTACTTTTTCTCCTTTATCTTTTAATTCACTTATCTGTTTCTTGCCGATTGATGTTCTTATGTACTCACATTTTCGCATATTTGTTTTTTGTTGTCATGAATCTGTATGTCTTGGTTATTATTGATTTTTCCTTTTTCATCTTTTTTTGTTTATCTATGTTTTAGTCCTTCTTTATTTTGAGTCGCGAAGGTCGGTCCTGGCTGCGAAGTCTTGTGATAATTTTTGTGCGTTTTTTTTGCGCGTCTATATGTCTAGTGTGTCTGTAAATGTAAATCTGAATCTTTGGACAGATACAATGATATGAAAGCAGCAAGTAAACGCTTTTTGGCAATAGTCAGATTCAAAATGATGGATGTCCCTCAGAATATCCTATTTGTGAAATCTGGTTGACTCTAGTACACGTGCTTTGAAGGTTTCAATTTTTGGGTTTGATTTTAGAAAACTTGGGGCTTGGGCCCCCAAGATGTTTTGACCGAAAGCTGTGCGCGAAATGCTGTGTAAAACCATCGCAAACCGCAGTCGACCCAGCTGGGCACAAGAAATCCAGCTGCTTATGGCAGTTTCTGCGTCATCCTTCCGTGGGCGCGGCTTCGCAATGCTTGAGGAGTCTATTTGCGCAGTGTGCCAGCTTGTGTTGGCTCATGGGTGTTCGCTGAGCGCGGCAAGGGATGTTGGTGAGACATGAGTCGAAGAAGTGTTTCGGCACGAATGATTCTATGGCAGCGTGCCCAGCGCGGGACGTGACAAGATTTTCCTTTTTGATAGACTCGGAGCAAGGATTCCTTCGGGGAAGGATGTGTCAGGGCAGGTGGGCAAACGAAATCCAGCTGGCTTTGTCAGTTTTTGCCCGCCCATGTTTGTCCCAGCTTGTGGGTCCAGGGGCTTGTTTTCAATTTGGGGTTTTGCCCCAACGTCACAGAGTATGCTGGATGCTCATGGAAGGGGGCTGCAATCTTCAATCTTGAGAGGCTTTGCCCTTCTTGCCAGATGTTAATGTGCCACGTGGTCCTTTACAGCGGGCTATGATGGCTGACCCGGTCCATCATTTTTTCCTTCCCACATCTTTGAGATTTTTGGGAAAGAAGGGCGATGGACATGCAAGTGCGGTAGCGCGCAAGAGCGCGCCGGCCGGCCCAGAAAAAGGCGCAGGGAATGTGAGCTGAGGGTCAAATTTCATAGATTGGTCTGGAGACAGGAAAAGGCTGCTGAATCATTTTGGTTCGAGCGAGGCCGGGTGACATCAACTCACATTGGTCATGGCCTACTACATGTTGGTCATGGCCTTGACAGTTGAAGGCAACTGGAGCGAGCAAATTGCACAAGAAGCTGCATCTGGACATTTGCCACCCGCCTGCAAGTTTGCGACTGAGTTCCTCAAAGATGAGCGGCCAGCAATTGTGAACAAACTTTCTGCCAAGGCTTTGCCAGCGTTGTCTGGCTTGTCGCGCCGCCAAGCGCTAGACACCCCGTTGAAGTTGCCAATGCTGGCGCGGGCGCAACGGCCACCAGTGCCTGACTGAATGTCTGCAGCCCCTTCCGCCTTTTGCGCCACCCCCACCGCCACCTGCTTAAGCTATACAAAGAGTTGAGGTGGCGTGTGAAACAATGGCGACGTGTATGCCACATGTTTTGAGTCGAGGCAACCCCGCTACATGACAAGATGTTCCAACATCGCTTGGATTTGATGCTCCCTATGACCATGGGCCATGGTTTTTTCAGGCATTCGCGGCTTCAGCCAATCAAACAGGCATCGTTCTTAGGTTTCAGGCATATTTTTCTAAGCCTGTATTTGAATATCCCGTAATGTTTCGCGTTGTTTTTGTAGCTTTTGTAGCTTGTGCGGTTTCCTCTCACTTCAGGTTTTGAAGCCTCGATGGCTTTTGATGGCTTGCGTGGCTTGTGTTTTTCTGGCTTTGAAACTTTGTAGCATCTCTGTACCCGCTTTCGTCGTTTTTGCCAAACTTGTGGCTTTCAATTTTTTTGTTTTTGTAACTTGTGTGGGTTTTGCGGCTGGTATTTGATTTAGTTTCTTTACGGCTTTTGTGGTTTCTGTAGTTTTCTTGGTCTTCCCATTTTTCACATGTCTTTTAGTTCTACGGCGTGTGTGTGGGGCTCACCTTTGTTCTGCAGGGATTGACATGTTTTGCCCACATCTTATTGTGGGGTCTTCATTTTTGAGTGCGCCGCGGGCCGCCGGCTGCTGGCGAAGGCATCCACGGCCCAAAACCAGTTGCAGAAATTGATTTTTTTCCATTTCCGTTGGCGGCTGGAAGACACGATAAGGAAAAAGACCAGAGACAACAGGCCGACACAGCATCCCAGACTCGGAGACAAGATAGAAGACAAGCTCAACTCTGGGGAAAGTTTTCCTGCCGCGCCCTGCCTACAGTCTAAGCACAGTCTAAGCGGGGAAGCCGGCGCTGCAGTACACCAACAAATGCGAACACTCCGTGAAGCTAGGAGGATGCAGTCCCCACCCGGCTGGCCGGGCGAGCGGTTGTGTCATTGCTTGCCCGCGCCTGTGGCAGTTTCAAGCAGCTGAAAAAGATCCTCCAGGACAACACCACGAAAGCCAGGAAGGTGAACATGCTCGCTCGCCACCTGAAGCGGCCGCACCGCAACAGGCGGTTGCTTCAACTCTACCGTCTGGACGCTGCATCCCAGACCAGATGGGAGACAAGACCGGAGACAAGAGAAAGACAAACCCAGCGAGGCAGACAAAGCATTCCAGACAAGGCTGACACACTAAGAAGTCATTGAGAACCCCAACAGTAAACTGCGTTGGGAATGAAAATAAGAAAAGCAAAAACAAAAAAGAAAAATGAAAAAGATCCGAACCCAAAAGAATTTTTCCCGGATGCAAATTGTCAATGCACGTTTTTCATGGGTGGCCTCCACCACCCTCATGTTTGGTTTTGGGGGGTAAAAACCATGATTTTATATGTAACTTACAAAGCAAGCGACTTCTTGATGGAAGATCCCTTTCACTGTTCTCCGGCATCCCTGCCAGGCTTTGGTGCAAAACGCAACCTTTGTGAGAGAACCTCCACGAAGATGGCAGGTCTCCTTCAAAATTCATAGCTACCCCAGCATGGTGACCCTTCGCATTCACGAATGAACAAAAGATGGTGTGTTTGTGTGGACACGTTCATCAAAAAATCATCATTAACCAATGAACCAATGAGGTGTTTTCATCCATTGAGTTTTAGTGTAACAAAAAACGGAAATTCATCACGGTTTTTTTCGTTGCGACGGTTTGCAAGTTGCAAAAATTTTATTCAGATGGGGCAAAGTCATGGAAGAATTCTTGTCATTGCGCCACAGTTTGCCCGGGATTTTTTTCCTGGTTGTTAGGTCGTGCCATCGCTGTGTTTTGTAACCATGTGTTTTGCATGATCTTCTAAGCGCAACCTCGCAAACCCGCAGGCAACTCTTCATTTTTTCCTTCAGTTGAATACTGAATATTGCTGGAGGTCACGATCCATGGTCCAATGATTTTGGCTCTTTCGTGCAACATATCATTGTGCCACGAGAAGATCAGCCATTTCACAAAGGAATGTCAATCAACAAATCTGAAATTTGGATCTTGCATTTTTGCGATGATTAGCTTGGCACATGATTTGAATTTTGGGCAGAACAATTTGGATGATGTCTCCAAGTGAGGCAAAATGACAAGATTGCATGAAGTCAACTTCGCAGTTGAAAGCCAACGTTTGTAGGTGGAAGCCGCACCAGTGAACACGTGACAGCTAAGTGCAAGTTCATATTTGAGCCACTGTATGTTTTTTTCAAATTTGTTTTGAGCACCTGAACGTGGTGACGTTTCAACCGCTTGGACTCTGATTTCAGCGACCAATGTGGTGCTATGGACGAGCCTGTCTTCTTCACAGTCACCAGCAGCGAGGATCCGACTCCTTTGCATTTTCAACTTGGCCACTGGGCTGACAGAAGAGTCCACACCAAAGATACCAGGCATATCACTCCATGTCACTTTTAATTTTTGGGCCCCACAAGTGATTGAATTGTACTGAACTCATTGAATTCGTTGAACTTGGCCCACATTTTGCATTTCATAGAGAAGCAAATCAAACGGCCATTGAGGCGCCACAGATGATCCGCTCAAGGTGGGTCGCAACAAGAAGTGTGTCATGGCTGATGTGTTCATCAAACAATGTAACATGATTTTGATGTTGCCAGCTTACAAAAAATTGGAAACAACGGAAAAACGCACAACGTCCAAAAACATCATATATTTTCGTGAGATTTGACTGTCTGAAAGAAACATGACTACTGCCACGCATTCGAATCCAACATGCAGTGAGATCTTGATAAGATTTGGAACGCTTTCCAGTGTTGTGTGGTGTGACCAAGGTGGTATTGTGGTGAATCAACCTGGTGTTTCCTGGGTTCATTTGGAAATCAAGTTTTCGTGCCTCGGACATTTCATGACACATCTCCGGACATCCGGGTGATACAATGCTAGTGTAAACACAAGGAAACCATATGAAAACCTGGTATAGAAATGTGAAAAAACATGTAAAAATGAACATTTGGAATCACTTGGACACCTTGTTGGTTAAGTTATAAAACAATTTGCAAAAACTGGTTGAACTAAGGCCTCAGACAGGTGGTTTGTCTCTACGAGACCTCTCAACGAATGGGGTCGGCCTACGATGTGGTCGAAATGACTCAATGGCGAAGGTAGGCACTTTGGATGCGGATATCGGATATCCTCAAAATGCAACGTGGTCATTTGAGGCATTTGTACTTTCAGATGTTTCCTTTTGGGGAAATCATCGACATTTTTCGACCTGGTACTTATCACCTATCGCAACCTCTTTAGAACTACCTTGTACTTTCACTATCTTTCAATGGCATGAACAGAAGATATCTTGCTGGAGCCGATACCTTGTCTTTCTTGTTAGGTGGAGAAGGAAGTGGACACCGAGCTTCTTGGCAAATTTTTGGCCAGTCGTTTCTTCTGCAACCTATGAAAATTGCAACAGCGTTATCACATTATTTTTGGAGGATGCAGGTAGGGAAGGTCCCAGGTCCTCAGGTGTTCTTGTTATTTACATGTTTGCATGGGTTTACATAGTTTTTTCCAACCTTTTTGCTGAGGATCCCATCGGGTGCCACGCTGACTTTACCTTTCCGAGTTCGACCGACGCAGGAAGAGTTGCATGGCATGAAAACTGAGAGTTGGCCGTAAATCTGATCAAAAAATGGTGGTTGTTGTTCGATTCAGTTTTTGATCTAATGATAAAAAGGTGTGTTTTCAATCAGATATGTTGATATGGAAAAGATCTCCCATTTTACCACATTTTACCACATTCCCATCAAAAAGATCTCCCAGTTTATCCGTTCTGAGGCTCCAAACCACATTGACCTTCAGCATTGATGGTGTGGATTCGCCTTCAAGCGAGCTTACAGAATCTGAGGCACAGTGGTTTCCATGTAAATATGTGTAGAAATGGATGTTTCAAATGTATGAATCAAATACTGATGTTACTTTTGAAATATGAAAAAGAGAAAGATGAAAGATGGAGAATACATTTGAAGTAAGACTTTGCGGTTTGGGATTTTCTTGTGTCAGATGAAAAGAAGCATGTACGACTTTTGGTTCCTAGACCTGTTGAGTTTTCGACATCGCTGCATCGCTTGTTTGTTTTTCTGCCGAAGGAAGAGGCTCCTGAGGTTCCTCACACTGAGGCGTGGATGTCATGTCAACATCTCCACTTTGATGTCATTGACGCTTTCCTTTTCGTCTTGTCAGATACACTTTCAGATGGCTTGCACTACACCTCACCATGCTACAACATGTTTTTGTGGTATTTTCTCAAGTTGCGAATTGAACACAGCTTTGTTGATTGACTTCGTGAAAAGGAGCGCAAAGGAAAGAGGAAGAAGCACGAAGGTAAGGAAAAGGGTAAGGCGCGACCTTGACAGAAGCATTAACAGAGAAGCACGGAAGCCAGCCAGAAGTGGAGAAGTCTAAAAATTTTCAGGTTCCTCAGTTCCTCATATCATCTCGGCATGAAGTTGACATTGTTGAAAACAGAATAAGAGAGTTGTGGCTATGCTGCAATCCTCAAGGTGGTGCAGTTGAGTCTTTTTCATTTTTCATGTGTAGGTTTTCCACCTTGATCTCAAGGAAACATTGTCAGTTTAGTTTCCCACGGGTTTCCCGCCATGGCACCATGGCACGACGGTCGAACCCACGGCACTGGGCCGGAGCTCTGAGTTCATTGGTGGAAGCCGACCAGACACGTTTCTCGTGGCATAAATTTGGACTTTTGTAAATTTTGTAGATTGTTTTGAATTGTTTTGATCAGTTTGCCCAAAGCGAAGTATTCGGTGCTTTGGAACTCAACCATTCATGTGAGCGAGTGCTAGTAGAGACACGTCAAACGAATCGCAAGCATTGATGAATGACGCACTATACATCAATCTCTTGAGGTTTGAAAAAGAGCATCATTCAGCTACTTGGTTCCGAAACCATCACGCAAGAACTCCAGGGACATTCGGGCATTTCTCAGGTGTATCATTCCATGAGTCAAAGGCACAACAAGGACCTGTTTTTTATCGAAAAATCCTCAAAGGAATGATTTGGCAGCGATAGGCAGTCAATGTGTTTCCTCAAACCATTGAGGTGCAGCACTGCAATTAGTGCCTGTGCAACTGCAGATTTGTGGAAGCAGTCATTACAGCTGTTTTATGTGGAGTTGATTCGTTTGCGGCCCGAAACCTGGCAAAAGTCACACCACATCACCTTTTGGTTGAGGTGTGAATTCAACAAAGTTAGATTTGAGTTCAACGTCTCAAAGCTGTACAGAGTCGTCAGGAAACTCAGCCTTCAAATTTCATGAACACGTGTCACTGAGCTGCACGTTGAGCAAAGGACACCATCGCCTGCAATTCAGCTATCAGTGGCTGCAGTCGCAGCCGGCAATGGCAGGCTGGAACCTTCATATCTCAAGTGCCACGAATTCATGGTTGACCGATGTCTCAACTCTCCACAGGAAGCTGCAGAGATGCTCATGGCCATGCCATTGGGACTTTTGAGGACAGAGACGATGCTTGAACGATGTAGCTGAGATAAGCGCGAAGCTTGTTGCATTTTTGTCACAGAGTTGATTGCAGTAGGTTCAAATAGATTTAGTTAATGCTGAGAGCACAGACATGTACATGTTTTGATTTTTGGATGTTTTAAATTCAATACATGAATCCAGTGAAGCGAAGGAGCAACATCATAACCCTGAACACGGTGATTTTCGCATGCCACGGTCATTTGTGGCATTGGGTCGGTCAACTACTTCAAGAGGTCCAGTATGAACAACTGCAATCAGATTTGAAACTTGGCAAAGCTGAAATGGAAACTGCCAGGACCAACACCATGCGTTGGTCAAAGCAAATGAAACTGTGAGTCTCACTGGTTTTTTGACGTCCCTTCACCATCTCACAATGGCAGACATGACTCAGGATCAGCTACAACACCAGCATGAAGCTTATAGAAAGTCAGCACTGGCAGATGAGTCTCCACCTCTTAGAAAACATGAGATGCCATGTGGTGAATGCCGACAGCAGCAGCTATACAGCCAATCTGAATTCATCTGACACCAAGACTTGCTATGCAAATCGAAATTTGAACATGTTTTTTGTACTTTCTTGTGGCTCTTTTGATTTTTTGTCAAGTACTGCACTTCATTGCCTATTATTGCCTCACTGGAGCATCTCAGGACAAAAAACCTTGGCCAATCCTTCTGCAGCTCTTCACAAAGCAGAATTCGAAGGCGAAGGATTTGGAAGGCAAAAATGCGACCATCAGTGCCTGTGGAAAAGCAGATCCTTAGACAAGAAATAAGGAGTGAAGTTTTGCATAATATGACAAATCACATATCGTTTTAAACTTGTTCATTGGGAAAGTCCATTTTGTGTGTTTTTTTTGGTTTGTTTTGGGCTGGAGTGATTTGTTGGAGATTTTCACAAGGAGTGGCAACATGCTATTTCCATTCTGCGACATGGATTCTCCGATGTGATAACCTTCAATGCGACCATAGCAGCATGTGATCAGCACTGGCAGAAGGGCTTGCAGCTTTTGTTGGAAATGAAGGAAACGAAGATGCAAGGACTCTTGGAAATGCAACCAGAAAGACAAGTTGTGTTTGATGTTGTGTGTTTGCACTAATTTGACCAAGCCATTCTTGAATCAATGCATGTTTCTCAGAATTTATCTCTGCTTTCAATGTGTGATAAACCCGGAGTTTTCCACCTTTCACAGTTCCACTCAACCAACACAGGAACCGTTATCAGCTACACTTCCGCCATCTCACAATATTGGCAAAGTTCTTGGCATTTGTTGGAAGAAGCAACTTATTTGAAGACATGTCAATTGCTGTCTTGAAATGTGGAGCAAAATGGACGAAAATGAGGAGAATTTAGCGTCCACAGGTTGAGTAGGACATTCCCGCTCGGATGTCCAAAGGCGATGTTCATATCTTTAGTAGACGGGATACCAGTTTTGAAGCACTGCATTCATGCCAGCATTTTTCCTGCGGTATGAGTCATGAGGTTCAACAAATGGCTTTGCAAGTGAATTTGATCATGCGCAATGCAGCCATCAGCGCAGGTGAAGAAGGACTGACGCTTTGGAGAGTGACATTTTGCCATAAAAGAATCATGCAGAATCCAGATTGAATACTTGAAATGAGTTTTGAGACTTCTATCAATTCCTTGACTGTTTTGCACTGCTCCTGTCCCTCGAAAAACATCAGGAGGATATTGGCAAGAGGCCGTGCATGCCGTTCAGCATTTGGAGCTACCAGCCGATGTGATTTCTTACAATGCCGCTATCAGTGCATGTGAGAAAGGACATCACTGGCAAAGCGCCAGGCTTTTCAACGTGTGAGTGATCTGTTTTCACGAAGTCTTCTCTCTGCAATTGAAATCACAAGCTCCAATCAACAAGTATTTGCATGAGTTCACATGCACAAAACCTGACTTCCTCAAACGTTCATAGTTGCCAATGCCAAAATTGTTCATGTTCTGAACTTCTTCATGCTTCTTCATGGTTTCCTTTTGCTGCTCAGTGGAGTGCAGGTGTTTGCTGGATGGGATTGACCTTCGAAGCATTCAGCCCAATATGATCAGCTTCAACTCGTCATTGAGCGCTTGCGAGACTGGACAGCAAAGGTTTTAAGAAAAGAACTATGTTATATGACAATGCCTGATATGACAAGCACAAAGAAATCCTTTTTGGGCAGATTTCAGACCTCGAATCATTTTTTGTTGCGAGGAAAAGGGTGGCATGTGGCAAACCGCTTTGCAACGCCTGGAGTTCCACCGTGACCAGCATGTTGACGTGCTGAGTTTCAATGCAACGATTTCAGCCTGTGAAAAGGCCCGAGAGTGGCACTGGGCCATGGATCAAATCCACCAATTGGAGAAACTTGGATCCGAGACCAATCAGGTGAGACTTAAATGTTTCAAGATCTTCAAATGATCTGCGATTTGTGGTCATTTGTCAGTTCGTTTGTCAGTTCATGTTGCTCTTTATCCACCTTCGCAAATATTAAGGATAGCTGGCCTTCAAAGCACAAGCATTTCTTGCTGTGCAGTCATTGCTGCACTTTGCAGCTGCTGGCATTGGCGCTTGGCGTTGCTGTTACCCATGGACGATGCGCTGGATGTGATGATCGGGGCATGTGAAGTCGCAAATGCCCCGGGTCACAGCGCTACTTTTTTCCGAAGACCCTTTGAGACCTTTCGAGACCCTTGTGCCACTGAGAACGCTGCGGAAAAAAAATGTGTACAAAGCTAGCGAAATGCATGGGGAAGCTGAAAATTCGGATTATGCCATGGATTCTGTTGTTCTGTTTGGCAACAAGAAATAAGACATAAGATTGACGATTGATGATTCCCTGTACCGGTTGGAACGAGACAAGCTGGAATCTCTTTCAATCTCTTCTGCAATTGCCAACATGAAAGCCTGAAGCAGGAAAAGAAAAAGAAGGCAAAGCATGAACCTTGGCATACAAAGCTGCAATTCCCGGGAACCTTGGAGTGCTGGGGGGCTGTTAGGACAAAGGACAAAGGGGAAGGGCAAAGCCGCGAAAGTGTATGAAACTCTTGATGACTTGTTGACCTGTTCTGAAAGGGATTGGGAGTCTTAGGACATCTGTTAACCAACCAGATAATGGAAAGCAAGGGACCCCAGGTTTCTTTCGTGGCTCAATTTACCATGTTTTTGAAGTTTTTTTTGGGGGGCCAAGTGAGTTAAGCAGCGTGGCGGAGTCATGTTTGCATGTTAGAAGCCGCAGAAAAATGGAAAAAAGATTCAGATACCCCGTGGAAATCTAACATAGATACCAAAAATGATGGTTTTTGAAATTGTATCTCCTTTCAAAGATGGCTATTTTGGGTATCCAATGTATCCACGTTAGTACTTCCTCAATAATTTTTGAGAAAAACAAAGCTTAGTGTGAATGAGATGGTACTTGAGGGAAGGTTTTTTGGATTTTGGGAAATCCTCTGGTTAAATTCGGCATGCATTCAGGTTTTAGAATCACAACTATTTGGCAGATTGGGTCTTCTTTAGATGTCAAGGAAGCGATTAAAACTGATACATAAGGACATATTTTTTCAGCTGGCACTGTTCAAAAACATCAACTTAAACACAAAAAGCCTGGCTTTGTTCACAAAGGATTATCTAAATCCATATTGGATGGATATTTGAAGAATCATTTCAGAATCATCCCCTTTTTAGGGTGAAGAGGTGAAGTTTATGGGAAAACGAATGCACGAAACAGCAACAGGGTGAAACGACCAAACTTGCCCCCTGAAAAAAAACATGAGACATGTCGATGACCTCGAAAGAAATCATACGCTGTAATTGGTACTGACGGCGCCACATATATGTTTTTTTTGACTCAAGAGCTCGAAGATTTACGACTAGCATCATGGCGAGTGAGGCGACTGCCTTCATAAAGAAGGTGTCCAGTGCTGGAGGTGACTGTGGAATTCTAGGCATCGAAGAAGATGCATTAGATGATGAGATCAAGAAGGCCGACCGAAAGATGGCCTTGCTCTTGCACCCTGACAAGTGTCAACAGAATGGGGCCGCGGAGGCGTTCAAGAAAGTCGGAGAGGCTTACTCCAAACTGCTCGATGGACAGTCCAGTGGGCCGACTTTGAAGCCTCCGAAAATGTCGCAGAAACAGCGGAAGCAGGCCCGGAGCGAGATGGCCAAACAACGCTACGGCCAGAACCCAGGCCCAAATGCACACAATGAGAAGCCCGTGCCCAAGGAAGTGCCCAAGGAGTGGTTGTTTGAGGTCAATGCACCTGATATTGGGAATGTTTCAACCAATGACGAGAACTTCGAACAGCGTGATGATGGGAGAGTCCTGAGTGGTGAGTGCATGAAGAATCGCCACGCCGAAGGAGAGGCTAGTACGGACAAAGCCCGTGTGCAAGGCTCCAACGGCACAACTGCAGCAACAAGCAATGGATCGCAGGCACAGCAGGCGGATCGCGAGTTTGAAGGTCTTGGTGATACCGATGGCTTTGGAGGATTTGGAATTGCAGGTATGCTACACGAGTGGCTGATGCCCAATCTCAGTTTGACTTTTCTAGGTCCTAGAAAAGTCAAACTGAGATTGGGCATCAGCCACTCGTGTAGCCTTAGGTTGTTGCATCAGCAGGTCTAAATGACGTGCCGAAATGTCCTGATTTGTGAGAGCAACGGAGAGTTCACCTCACGTTGACCTTGTGCCTTTCCTTCTGAATAATGCTGCTTGAGTGCGGCCCAAACTTGGCCCTTCCTCAGGAGAAAAAGAAAGGATTTTCGGGGGTAAAGCAATTGAGAGGCCACCAAGAAATTCCTCATCATCCTATTCGCCATTTTCATTGGTAGCTTAGTATGTTCGTGCAACAATTTGCTTTGAAGTTGCGTTCTTTTTTCAATTAAGCGGGCACTAATATTGCATCATCTTCGCCATCCATCCCCGAATGAAAATGATGAAACCATTGCAAGAAGATGTGTTGGGTCATTAACTTTGCGAGAAAAAAAATGAAAAAAACATCTCATCATCGACTCTGAAGTGTGGAAGGGGGGGGGAAAGAAATTTTGGAGCTTGGAGATTTGAAGATTTTCAGGAAGGGGATGCAAACAAAGATCCCTCCCGAAAAAAAAAAAAAAAAACAGCTGGCACCTGTCAAAAAAAGGATGCAAACACTTTTTGAAGGGAGAAATCCATCTTCAAATTGCGTAGTTTTTTTGGGTGGCAAGTTGTTATTTTGCGGGAGTTTCAATCAGGTAAGAAAACTGAAATTGAGGTACTTACCTGTCCTTGCAGAAATGAGTGTGATTGGGACGTTGCTGTATGCACCATTGCATCATTTCCATGCAAACAGCCGAGAAGCAATTTGGATAAAGCAAAGTCATGAGGTAAGAGAAGTAAGACAATAACGGCTTCCCAGCGAATAAACCGCCTCCGCAATCTGACTTTTGTTGGATGCACCACTGAGGAGTTTACGGCGGGACAGTTTGTCCGTGTTGTTCCCTGGCAGCACAATTGGATGTGTTCCGTTACGTTGCATGATTTTGTCATATTCGGAATGTCATATGGATGTGTTCCGTTACGTTGCCATGCAAGTCTTCAAGAATGTCGATTCGATTCGTCGATCTGATTCCATCCGAAATATCAAAATCACCCACATGAAAAATTCGTTAAAACAGATGCGAAAGAAAACGTATTTGACTTCTCTACGTTGTTTTTCCTATCTTTCAGGTGGGTCTCAAGGCCAAAGGTGAGCTCAACGGCAAACTTGGCTTACTCGTGGAATGGGACGAGGTGCTGTGGAAACTTTGGGATTTACGGAGTGGTTTTTGTTCTCATTTTCACTTCCATTTGTTGCTGAAGTGAAATCCACTTTGATTCAAATCTGAGAATATGAAAGATTTACATCACTATGAACATACTGTAATTACATATGTGTCATTTGTTTGATCTATGTCGTGTTTTCCTTGCATCTTTTAGACTTTGATGGAATTTCTGGATGTTGCTTCTCCGGAGGCAAAAGGCTATTGGAAGGTCCGGATGGAAGACGGCACCGGGAAGGCCTTTCGCCCTGCTGGGCAGCTTAACATGTAGGTGACCAGTGCCAAGGAGTAAACCATGAAACAACATTCCAGGAGAAATACTTAACCGTTAAACCCATTTTTCAAAGAAAGGAGCGATGTTTTTGCTGATGGATTGACTTTTAGGTGGGTGCTGCACTTGATGAAAATGTAGCCGGATGTTGGAACCCGGCTGTTAGGTAAAGAAAAGTATCAAACTTTTTTGAAAGGAAATTTAGACGAATCAGTGTCTCAAAAAACGTTTGTTTGACTGCAAGAAAGCATCCTCCAACTTTCCAAATCTCTTTTGTACGCTTTTCATGAAGGTTTTAAAGTTTTCTTCATGTAGTTATCCTTTTGGTCTCCTCGCGGGAGTAATTGTCGAACGAGGTCAACCTGGAGCCCCAAAAGTCAGGGCCGCCCAAGACCACGGAGGACACCGTTCGTCCCATGGCTCAACCGCGAGGGAACGATACGCTTGTGGTTGTTTAGAGGTTGGTTGGTTGAGTTTGTTTCATCGGTTTATAGTTGGTCATGGCGGTTACTACTACTCTTTTATTATGTTTCTTGTCATGTTTATTCAATTTTATTCTGGTTTCCATCATTGTTTTTTGATGTTTCTTACTTTTCACTATTCTTCCTATATTCTTCCTTTTACCATTATCTTTATTATTCTGCTTCTTCTTTTGCTTCTTCTGCTTCTTGTTCATTGAATAGAAATCATCAGAATTACACTTTCAAATTTCAGACTGACATGCACTACGTTTTCAGTTCTGATCAAATCTCAAATCAACAAATGCGTTGCTCGGGCACAAAGGCACTATTCCGCCGCCTCCACCAGATGAGCCTGCACCGGCTGCCGCAGGGACTGGTCAGGCCTGGGAAATGGCATACTAGAGATGCAGGTTCAGTGCACTGAACGGAGAAATAGTTCAAACAGGCAGTGACACCTCAGATTTGGAATAATGACTTTGGGAGCAAGTGATTTTCCATCCTGAAAACACATTGTTCTCATGACGGGTGCGATCATTTGCTGCCATGAGTGTCACCACCTCAAACATTCAGATTTTTCCAAACACAACATCGACAGCCTAATATATCCTTAATATCATTTTGCACAGCTGTTCCTCCTTGAAATTGTTGGATACCTCAGGTGCCGCCGGGCCCGCCTGCACCGCCAGCGGCGCCGGCGGTCTCTGCAACTTCCAACGGCGTAAAAGCCAAGGACAGCGGGCAACAGTGGCGTTCGGAAAGTTCGCCATTGATTGATTTATTTGATGATTGATCGTGATCTCCAAAACTTCAGGTAGACCGTGGAGTGGCAAGTGTTGTCCAGGACAAAGCCATGGTGCCACCACCACAGGTTCACAGAGGGGCTGCAGGTAAATGTAGAATGACTTGGGTCACAGAGTTCTATGAGACTTCTTTGAGTATTTTTGGTGGTCTGTCGATCTGTTTCGAAAACAATTTTTATTCGAAACAAAACAAGACCTTGAGATCACGAGTGGCAAAAGATACGTACCACGACAGCACGACAAACGCCCAGGTGCTACGGCCGCCAGGCACTGAGGTGTCCCACCCTTCCCACCATTCCCAACGGTAAATGTTGAAATGTCGAAATGGTAGCACAAGTGAAGATCACCAGAGACCGAGGCCAATGATGCCAACGATGCCCATGCCTTCCATGATGCCGATGCCTTCCATGCCAATGCCAATGCCGATGATGTGTGGCACGCAGTCCGCTTTTCCTTTTTGCAAATACTGAAAGTGAATTTCTCCTTCTTTCCTCACAGTTGTACAGTTGTTCTCCATTTGTTTCATTTGGATTCAAAATTCAAGTTCAAGTCATCATAGCCAACAGCTGAGATTTCAAGATTTTCTCGACTCTGCTCACCCAAGGCCTATGATGTCGCCTGGGATGCCATTGATGCCGCCCATGATGGGTAGGGACTCTTGAGTTCTTCAGTTATGGAACGCAAGAAGTGGAATGAGTGTCACATATCCAGCTGTTGCATCACATTTTGTTTCTGCAAGAATTGCATCACTTTGAGCAAACCAGTATCCAGACCTCAGTCGTTTTGTGGGAAATGTTTTTGGGGAAGGTCAACATTCGACAGCATCGAATGCTTGCACTCAGACTCAACATTGCACTCAGACGCAACATTGACAATTCACCAAGGTTTGCCATTACCAGCACCCCGGCGGCCGTGAGGAATCAGAGATTTAACGTGTGGGAAAAAGATGGAAAAAGTCCGAATCGTCGACCAAACTCAGTCCAAGCACAGAGTGTTGATGGAAAGGTCCCCAAAAAACCACTGCTTAAGATTTGCAAAGAGTATGAAAAGAGAAATATTTGCAACTCCGGAATTGTTGTGGCCCAAGAGTGTCATGGTTCCAAGCTCTTAAGGCCTCACAAGTGGCAGTATCATCTCCATGGTTCCAAGTCTTGCAGATCTACTTTGAATAGTCATGGTTCTCAAGCTTGCATTCAATTTCAGCTGATGGGTTGTTGCCTGCCTACGGCCCTGCTGGAGGCGTGGGTTGCTATGATGACTGAACATTTGGCCAAGAAAAAACGCAAAAGAAACCTAAAGATCTTCGAACACGTTGCCCCTCCATCAACCGAAGAGATGGTGATGAAAACTCTCCAGTATCGTACTTGACAGAGGTCCATCCAATCGTTTCAAAACACCATCAGGATGGTTCGTCTTCTCAGACTTATACAATGACTTTTATAATCTTATCTACCATTTATACAAGTTATGATTTTCTACCATGCATTTCGTTGCATGTCGTCTGAACGGGTGGCAAACAGCGATTGCTTTCAGTTCTTTCCTGTGTCTTCCAGCATAACCTTTGTAACCGATAGGGGGCCCCCCAAAACCGATATGCCATAATCCGTATTCAAAACCTGCAAAACCGATAGGGGACCCCCAGCATTTGGTGATGGCATTCCGTTCGTTATCCTTTGATCATTTTTTCACAAGAATATTGAAGTTGCGAGGGATTTTTCATTTGGTATTGCTTCCCGATTTGTCATATGGATCCACCAAACCATACGGGTTTCTTTGTGCTTTGACCATGAGTGTATGCGTGTACATACACTCTACATTGATAGAAGATAGCGTGTCATCGGTGAACATCTGTGATGTGTGTGTGTATGTGTCTATATGTGTGATTTGTTTCAGTTGAGTAAAGGATATGAATACAAAAAGCAAAGCCATGAAGCATTGTGAAACATGTCGTAGCGGCATGTATCAACTCCTTGAACTTTCACAATGGGTTCTCGTGAACTTCTATCCGACCTTTTTGAATCCGTATTTTCGTTCACGCGTTGAAAAAGTCTCTGCTGAAGCAAAAGCCTCAGCCTCATCGACAGAAGGATACACCGATTTCATGTCTTTGATTGAGACAACACCGCAAGCCACAAGCCATTCTGAGGGCCCCGAATACACCGTGCCAGAGGATTTGGCAGTAAGGCTTGCTTGCTTGCTGAGTCTGGGTGGGCGGTGGTGCAAGTGCATAGCATCTTCACAATGAACCTGAGAGCTAGTTCGCATCCTATTCAATGCTATCAGTGAGGCAAAGTCCGGATTCAACACTCGGGTCCCGCAATGAGACGTTTCCTTACCTCTAAGTTTTGGGAGAAACAAAATCAAGTAAAGACCATGGAGGTTCGTGAAGAAAAATCATTGGAATTTGGTTTCGAGCATCCAGTATCTTCAGCCACCCAAGTCATACAAACCGACAAAAAAGTGGCGGTTGGGGTGTTTCCGGTCGTGCGCAGTTGATTTGAACTTGATTCAGGTTGGAAGAAGGTGGTGGAAACTATTGCGTTGGCGAATTGCATCTCCTTTGCCCGCCTCGTGCATTGCTGCGACGGCAGGAGAGATGCTCATAAGACACCCAAACTGTGTGAGATATGTGAGATTCCCGCTTCTTTTGAGTAGCTGATACTTCTTTTGAGTTGCTGATACTGGTGAACAAGGTGATGTATGCAGTTGCCAGGACATCTCATGCCACTGTTGATGGCCAAAAGATATGCAACCCTGCAAATAAGAGGGACACAAAACTGTTGCAGGATTTTGTCTATCAACTGTATGTCCAGACAACATGAGAAACACGTTTTCTGTTTTGTCTCTCCCTTTCAAAAGGAGTCTGGTGGTGTGCTGCTTCTCAAAGAGGATCGCACACGTTGACTAGTCCAGCATGTCAAATCATTGAGATGTACGCGCCTTTGCGCAGGCAACAAGTGCTTTGGAAGTCAGTGAGATTTTTTTCGATAGAAAAAAATTTGTTGCTGTTTGTGTTTTTTCTTGGAAATCTCTTGGCTGCTAATTCCACTCCACTTGCACATTTTCTGAACTCACACTCATTTTGAAGAGGTCATCCGATCTGACTTCAATTGCACCATCATCACGATGACTTAGCGAATCCAGACGCTGTTCCTTGTTCAAATTCGCGCAGATCGTACAGTGAAGCTTCTGCAATGAATGTCTAAACCAATGTTTAAATCAAACGCCAGCTTTTTGCTGTGATAAGGTTGCAGTCTTTGACTCGTCGAGCGGACTGTGATAAGGTTGCAAAGAACTGATCAAGAGGAAGTCCAAGTTCCAAGCACTTGCCAAAGCGAGGGAGCAATGTGACTTGCAAAGCAGCGATTTAAACGGAGACAAAGTACTTCAGAAAACAGTGTTGCTAAGTTTGGTCTATCACAATGAATCTAAAAATTCGAGAGGTTGTGTGTGCTGGGGCCGTTTGCTGTGATGAACTTACTGATAAGGGGGACCGTTCCAATTGATCTGAAAGTTTATGAAATCTTTAGCAGTTTATTTTTGCATGTGTTTGCTAGAGCCATTTGCATACTTCGGCTATCTTCATATAGTTTTGACTACATCGTGTACTATTACAACATGTTGTTTCTCGGACATCTTGAGCTTCTGAATTGGCATCGTGCCGATGCAAGAATGTTCACATGAGATTAAAGGAAATCAAATCAACTTCTTTTATTATTAAATTCTTTTCATGCTTTTTTTGATTTGAGTTGAAATTCACTCCACTGAAAAGGATTCCCCGCCCTGCCTTTTACACACCCACAATTTGGACATGTCATCAAGTTTTCGCCCGTAGTCATGTTTTTATTTTCTGGATGAACTGGAGATGACAAGTTGCGGTGGCAAAAACTCGTCATCGGAGACTAAAGAGGCTCGCACTAAAGTATCGGACTTCTTAGTAATAGTATAAAACGAAATATATCTAAGTGATTGGTTGCATCAGGCTGATTGTATTTGTTGGCAATGACCCTACATTGGCTTCATCCCCGTGCCCACGCCAAGCACTCCGCTTCGTTTGCTCGTTTGGTGTGTTGATTCTTCTTTGCTTTCGATTTGCTTACTATGGCTGACCGCCCACATCTGCTGGATGCTTGGTTAAGAAGCTCTATGGACAGGCGCTGGCTTGCGCAGCAAAAGGTGATCGGTCATTATAGGAGCGTGAGTTGAGAGCCAAGCATTGGTTTGCCTTGCAGGACGCGTCAAAAACGCCAAAGGACGACCTGCCCTCTACGCGCGTTTCATGCCTCTGCATTTTTCAATGGCAGGTACTTATTTACTTCGTGGCATGGGCTTCCTTCCATGCTTGCTCCTCCGCCTCTCGTTTGCGGACCCCCTTTGCAGCCAAATTTGTTTCTTTGCTTCGTAGCGTTTGCACTGCGTCTTGCTTTTTCTTGTTCATGTTTTTTGCCCGGCGTTTTCAAGAAAGGCGCCAAGAAGGTTTCAGTTGCGGATGACCGGATGGACTATTACACGGTCCGTGCTGCTCCGGCTTCGGCAGGGCACGATTCCCGGTCCACGCAGGTCGCAGTCCATGCTGGCCTTACTGGAATAAATGATTCATTCCACATGAACGGGCCATGTCCTGAAACGCCACTTCGGCGATGCACGCGAGTTTGTTCCCTGCGGTTGTTCTTTGTTCTTGTCGTTGTTCTGGCCATTGGTGACTTGCGCATGAAAGCAACTGCCCATTTGACGTTTAAGCAGCCGTTGTTCCATCCCATGGGTTGCCAAAATCTGTCCAAGTTGGGCTGGCAAATGGGGCAAATATAAAGAAACTTGTGGCCACAAGGATCCCGGGATCCAAGGAGTTGAACTCGTTGGACTGACAAAAACGGGCTCCTTGAGCTCGGCGTCATTTTTTATGATCATCATCGCCATCAGAATCTCCATCGTCTCGGCCATCACCCTCACCACCCTCGCTGTCGCCAGAGTCGAACATCACAACGCCATTACCATCGTGATCAACAACCACCACCACCACCACCACCACCACAACGACAACAACAACAACAACAACAACAACAACAACCACCACAACGACGACGACAACGACGACGACAACGACAACGACAACGACAACAACAATCACAAGCACAAGCACAAGCACAAGCACAACAACGACAACAACAACAACAACAACAACAACAACAACAACAACAACAACAACAACAACAACAACAACAACAGCAACAACAACAACAACAAGAACAAGAACAAGAACAAGGACAACCACCACAACTGCAACAACAACAGCAGCATCATCATCATCATGATCAGCAGCAGCATCGGTTGGAAAGGAAGGTGAGAACGCTGGCAAGTCCGCAACTTGCAAATCGTTTGTGGTCTGTGGAAGTAGGCCTATGGGCAAATCCGGCGTCAATCGTGCCAGCTGATTTTCTAGGTCCATTTGCAGAAGTGGCGTCATGAACGGAGACATTTTACCATGTTTGTTTTGCACATTCTCGCATACACTCAATCAATTTCGTAATGGCATTTTCTTTTCAACCTTTGTTTTTTCATCCGACAACTCGCCATCAAGCAGTTTGGCTTATCAGCTCCACATGTACTGCGATCTCGATGTGGCGGCTGTCGGAAAGATTTGCCGCTACAAAATTTCATTGATTATCTCATTGCCCATGCTCAGATGGTGGATAGGCCAGACTGTCACCAGGCCCAAGGCGCTGTGGATTTATGCTGGTGTCAAGCCCGAGTGCGAGGGAGATTTTTGGAAAAACCCAGAGTACGAAGATGTCGCGTTCGCGCGGTGGTTGGGCAAAGAACCCGGGTGTGAAGACGACTTAGACGCTTTTACAGCCATGCCAACATGAACTTAAAGCGCCTTGTGGCGAAGCGAGCGCTAGCTTGCTTGGAGAATTCAGAAAGGCACAGACAGGTATCGGGCCTTGAAATGTTTGAACAAATGCGGGGGTCGAGATGACTTGGGGAACGAAGTCGCTTCGGCGCATTGCTAGGAATGGCAGCAATGTGCGCAACATCAAGCGCTGGAAGAGGCACATGCGTGGCCAGCTGATGGATGCTCATGGTCAGGAGACATTCGCCGAATGTTACAGCACACTCTTACCTCTTCGCTTCGACCCAGCTCAATGGGCCCACGAAGTCGCTTTCGCACATTGCCAGCAACGGCATTGGGCGCCACTCAAAGAGGACAGAGGGGTGACCAGCTGATGGATGCTCATGCCCAGGAGACATTCGCCGAACGCCACTGGGCCCACGAAGTCGCTTTCGCACATTGCTAGGAATGGGACTGGGGCCTCTCTCAGGACAGATTCGTGGCCAGCTGATGGATGCTCTTCGCAGGAGGAGTGGGGCGCATATACAACGGCCTTCCGATGGAACCCACACCAGTGGCGGGCTGGGATTTGTTTGTGCGAGAGAATCGAACATAAAGAAACTTCCCTTGGAGCCACCATGTGGCTGAAGGCTTACGCTGTTGCTCACGTGATCGAACAGATGTTTTGTGGGTGGCCGTTCTTATGCCTTTTTTTTGTGCATATCGCTTTCGTATGCTTTTTGAAGAAAAAAGTATACATAGGGCGTTTCCACGGCCATACGGTGTTTTCACGTGAACAACTGCCAAGTTTCACATTTTTCATTCACCATTTTCGTGTCATTTTCCAGGGTTTTCTCTCTTTCACGGTTTTCGCGCTTTCGCGGTGTTCACGTGTAACATGATTATCTGTTCACGGGGTGGTGCCTTGACCCATGGGCCGTTGAAACGACGGTTTTGTTTTCACCCCGTTCACTGTTCACAGTTTCACCTCAATTCAAATGCTTAGAACCATCCAATGTCTTGAGCCTTACATTTACAGGAAAGGGATTGAAGGTGTGGGTTTCCCGTATTTGTTCCTTCAATTCCTGTTTTGTTCTTATGTGAACAATACATTTATCATGTATATTTATACTGCTAACATTAAGATATGTGTGTAACAAATTAAACATTTTGGGGTATATGGATATACAGGGCACCCAGACTAACTACAAACCCAGTTAAAGATTTGAATCCTGGAAAGATGTCGGTGGAACATTCACATTTATATATCGTCCATGTCACAGCTAACTTTGGAAAACCATCCAAATCTATTAAAATGCATTGGCATCAATTCACATAAATTTTCACGACGTTTCTACGTACGTTCAGCGTTTTTCTCGCCCAAAGGCACACTTTTTCACGGTACTGATTTTTGAAGACGCATGCAATGTGTTCATGTCCCGTGAACATTTGTGCAAAAATGTGAAATTGTTGAACAAGCGTCTGCATTCCTTGGCCAAAGCCAGATATGACAAGTCCAACAATTGATTTTGCCACGTGACATGTCTTGGTGCACCAAGTCTATAATCTGATATTTTCCCGTGAGTTTCAAAGGTCAGCATGTTCCCGTTCCCCATATGTCAGGGGCACATGGCCAACATAATTTGATGCAAAACAGCATGACGTGGCCATTTCCACCTACAGACTTGATTACATAATTATCCACATATTTTTGTGGAATATGCATGATCTACCGGCTTGGCGAAGCAACAGTTCTCGAAGCACATCTTCCTCAGTGTTAGATGATGGTGAAAGGAAAAAATATGTATTGGTTTTCCCCGATTCACTAGTTGTCACTTCAAAACAGTTGGATACTACACGTTATCTTTATGGGAGATGAAAAACAGATTACAAAATAAATCGACGCCCAGGTTCCCAGTTTCCCCTCACATCCATGTGTTTGCACTGGCCAAGGTATCCAACGACGTCCATGATTTTAGCCTTGGGATCGGATTCAAGGCCGGTGGTAAACATGGGAGTAAGAGGGTCAAACTCTCACAAAATGGACCTATCATGAATATATATATATATATATATTTATATTTACATATATACATATATACATTTATGATGTATATATGTATATGTTTTTTTGTTGTGTGTATATATATATATATATGTACATAGGTATTTGTATATGTATATTTTTTGTGTTTATATCTATGTATATATAGCTCAAATCTTATTTTGATTAGTTGAACACATTTGCAACAATGCCAAAAATACAAAGCCATATTTACACTATACAATTGTGAAAAGATGCGAAGTAACATACATGTTGTGATTTCTTTTGTGTGTGTGTGTGTCTAAGAGCCATGGCCCCCGAAAGACACAAACATATCTTAGGGACTTCCTGCCATAGATCGGTGCTTTCCATTAGCAAGCAGAATTTGCGAAAGAGTTCTAAATCCGTCAGACCGATGACAAAGGCTCGCCCGAAGCCATTGGGGCGACCATAGGCACCTGAATTTTGGGGGCCCCTTCCATATCGGTACCACATGAATCACATGAATCTGAAAAATAGGCAACAATACCATCCAGTTTTGACAACATGCACCGAGACTGCAATCAGGGTCAGTTGGTATATTCTTTGATCAAGTAAGATACAAAACAATTTTGAACAACAATACAAAAACTAACAGACATACAAGGTACCATAGCCATTCTCTAGACACCCCATATTCCAATGACTACTTTCCAAAATTACCCATCGCAGCCAGTTGCCTCCTTTCGCGCAATCACTCGATCAGCCAGGAAGTTGCCAAACTCTCGCGTAAAGGCCCTTGGTCAGAGATGGTGACCGCAAAAGAATGTGTTGGCCCCACAAAAACTTACCACTGCAGAGATGACAGATTTCATAGGAAACATATGGAAAAATCAACTTCAACAAAATAGCCATTTGCAAAGGACAAGTGTCTGGGAGTTTCAAAGCACACCCTTGATACCGACACAACGCTTTACCCCCCCTCTTGTCCACACATTTATGGGTAGTTTTTGTTGTAAAAGAATTTTGCATATTTCGACTCATGTAACCCGCTTGGTTTCCAATCTCATCAAGCAATGATTTGTCATTGGACCACAACTTATGTCTTTTCGGTGTCGCCCCACCACAGTTTCCCATGTAGAACATCGTAGCGTACACCTTCCTGCAGTTCAAAGATTATTTCAGATTGTAGTTGATGGGGGGCATAGGTCACGGGTGTCATTTGTTTTTAACAAAATCCAAGTGGAACGGCAATCTAAATACACCAAACAGAAATCACATTTGGTTCCAATTTACTTTATTCATCAAGGAGAATTAACATCTACAGGCAAGGTTAATGAACTCGGAGATCATCTATCTTTTTGTTGGTGGTAAACTTATATGGATTTTTTTCAATGGTACCGTCCGCCTCTACCACGGATAGCATCCACTGGAAACGTGGTAGATCAGAAAGACAACTGTCGCTGGGTTGCTCCAAAATCCACCGGAGTTTGCGCCAAGTAGCAACAATGACGATGGGAAGACAACGGTAGGTTAAAGCGTTGCCTTCTTCGACAAATACATACCGTACATTCCCATAACGACGTAGGACGTCTCTTCCAGATGTATGCCTGGACCTAGCTTGCCACATACATATATATGGAAAAATCAACTTAACGGGCATATGTACACCCTCATTTTGGAAGCTCTGTACATCTACATATTCCTAATTTGAACAGGTTTCTTTCAGAACATAGCATAAATCCTCTTTATATAATACCATTTTTTGCAAACCGAAATACCAAGCGACATTAATGAAAAGGAGCGGCAACAGGGAGCCATGACAAGAAGCGCCCCTTCACTGCACCGAAGCATTTCATTCAGGGCTAACCTAAGTTAATAGGGGGGGGCCATGAGCTAAGACAATCACGCCCTCTTTTCCTGTTTTTTCGTGAAAAACACTGATCATGGATGAATCAATATGGATGTTTTATTGTTTCATATTAAAGTCAGCACCGTATACACGCAAATCTTGATGGGGTCAACAAGTCAAAGACACGTGGGTTGAGCTCCAGATCAACCGACGCACCGTGTAGGTTCACCTGAGATACGGTGTTCATTCCAAAGGCCAGGAAATCAACGGCTGGGTAAACAGTGACTGTGAAAATGGCCGTGGAAATCAATGGATTTTTTCATGGGTCACTGCAAGTTACACCCCACAAAGCGTTTGATACTTCACCAACACCAGAGAAGAGTTCGAGGAAGTCGCGGTTCTTAGTACATAACAATGGAACGTGTGAAAAGTCAATAAATGATAGATTACCTACGCAACCGACCATTGACAATGTAAACCAAAAAACAACCTCACATCTTGATAAGTTTCAATCTTGCTTGGGGGATCCATTTTGATTACGGCCAAAGCTCCACAGTATGGGGCAACCTCGTATTCCACATCGCCAAAAGCACCACCAAGATAAGCACAGGTGGGGCCCCAAGTTGAAGAAGTTCTTTTACCACCATGATCCACCCAGGCATCGACAGACCGAAACGAACCCCAGTATACTACAAAGCAGAGCTTATTTATACCTGGTTTCCAGAGCCCAAAAATCTAACATCCGACAATCAGTGGTAAGAACTAGTGGACTGCTATCACATCTCATTCAACATTGAGAAAAAATTGAAAGCATATAGTTCAGTTTCAAAATTGCATTTTTCCCACTGCATCCCCCAGCAGCACATAAGTTTCAAACTAAAGAAGACCACACTTACCAACTATTTTGTTGGCCCATGGATCCTTTCATACCACGGGTTGTCATCACTGCCAGGTGGCAAAAACCTTCGTTTTTAAGTTCACCAATGGAGCAAGGGGACAGATACTCCACTTTCTGAAAAACTACCATCCCATAGCTTTGCAGCACTATCAAAGGTATGCCCTTAATTTTTTCGGGATTGGATGAAGACCTTTCGAACTGATGCATATTGCCATTCCGATCATCGTTGCTTCCTCTGTGATGCTTGGGAACTGTTAGGCAATCTCTTCGGGGGGTCTTTTTTGGAGTCCTGGCCCCCATCTTCTTCATCACCAGCTGAACCCTCACGTGCCGCCATAACATTTGGCACATACTGGGACTGTAATTTGAAAGGTTTCACCGGTGCCAAGCTGCTTTGCTGCAAAGATGCCAGAACCTTAGATGACCTTTTTTTGTTCATGAGGTGGTTCGATTCCTATTTCCAAAAAAGCGCTATATATACGAGCGACCGTTGTAGTAAATCAAAAGGGGTCATATATGTAAAAACAAGGTTACGCAGATCAAACACACACTTTGAAAGGGCCAGCTTTAAACTGGCTATCGCAAACGCAATAGAAACCGTAACGACTGAGTGACTGAGGCTATGAAACACTTGAGTGATGTCAAGAAACATGACCAGCAAGTGTAAACGGATTGCTTTTTTTCGCAGATTGCTCTGACGTGTTGGTCTGTTAGGGGGGCTACAACATTGCTATTTTTCGCCCTCTGAAGCATTTGGGTCACCATGGCAATCTTGTCAGTCGACATGTTCGGTTTGGCATCTTTTGAACCCCCCAACATCGTCACTATTCAAATGCAGGGTGGGTATAGTAGGAGCCAATGGTCTAGGCTGTTGCTCAATCCGAAGCTTCATTTGTTCCGCCACCCTGACAGACCTCTCACCCTCCTGGGTCGACACCAAGGATTCAAGGCTTGTCCCCACACTGGACGAAAGCTCTTCAAGGCCACTCGGATCACCACAGCCATCATCACTGTCATCATCTCCATCCTGGGCCGTGCAAGCTGTCACAATTTACATTCAAGGAGTAAGATCGGAAAAGAAGCATAAAAATGAGATTATATGAGCAACCATGGACTTGAAACAAACATATGAAACTTGTTTTTTTGATGTTGTAGCTATCCCTCTTCAATTGATCAATGTCCTCTTAAAATTTGGTCGACAGAATGAATGGCAACATGCTGAAACAAGGCTAGTCAAATGTGCTGACCACTCTTTGGGGTAAATCTTCCAGCCAGATTTTCGTGCTCGACACTTGATCTCTGAAAGCCGTTTCGATTTTGATTTCAATGAGCGCTTCAACAGTAACCGAAGACGTGATGCCTTGGATTGAAGCGTTCTGGAAATCAAAGCATGGACAGTGTTTTCATGTTTTTCATATTTTGGCCTCAGAAGCCCAAAACAGTTAAGTCAAGGTACCCATCAAATTTCCCAACGTCAAAAAATAGAAACCAGTCAAGTCAAAACACTAAGCGTTTGACGGCCTTAGCACTCTTTCTGGCCCACTCTTGAACTGCGTTCTTGTGAACAAAACATGAGAATTGCCCGTTTCAAAACTCGATGGGATAGACGAGCTTTCCCTCCACTGCCCCGTATGGATACCAACAGAACCTGTGTCATGTTGCAGGACATCCATAAATCTCGGATGTGTACATGTTGATGTTTTTTTATCATAATAGGAAAGCATATTGTCGAAACCCAGACATACATGTTACTTCTATATTGTTTAAAGTACATATTGTCTTAGATTAAAAGAAGCATATCATACCTAATATCAATCAGAATAGATACAATCTTACAAACATAGACATTTTTCAACTACATATATGATCCAAATAGGCAGCTTGGTTCGGCACCACCATCCGAAATTCCCAATGCTTTTGGGCAACAAAAATCGCCAAGACCCTGTTTGACTCTTATAGAAATACAGTATGCCTCCTTGTTCACCACCACATTCTTTATGGTCGGTTTCCTTTGAATATGCATTCGGCCGGAATGGTCGACAACCAAAGTCATCCCAACCCGAGCGATTAAGCCAAACATGTCAATATAACGTATTTTCTGAACAGCCAAATTGGGGAAGTTTGGGGTTATCGTCATCAAAAAAAAGTGCATCCATACCCATAGGAAACGCAAAGATAAGGGACATCCTTCAAACCTTTTGCCTCCTTGATGGCGTTCACAAAGGGAACAACCCAGCTACAGCATCGGGTTCAGATTCCGCATCACTATTCATCACAGAATATTTGTGGGAACGCAACTTCCCCAACCCCTCTTTGAGAAAAAAACACCGGTTGGACATCAACACCCCACAGCACATGCATCCGTTTGCGCCAGGTGGTCACTCGATGAGCTTCTAAAGGAAGCCTGGCGCGTGGCGAGATTTGCTCAACAATCATGAATATAGTTTCAGTTTCCAAGTCAAATCTTCATGAGAAAACCACATACTACTCAAACATGAAGCACAAGTTCAACGGTGTACATGTTTTCAGAATGAGGGAGGAAAACAGGTCAGACTCGAATCATCTAATTTGGTTGTCATTGCCGGGAAATGTGTCACCTACACAAACACAATTTGAAACATAACAACATTTGCGAGGTCAAATTCACACAGTGGAAAAAAATCCTTACACTGTCAAGTAAAAATGCGTACGATGGTGCCTGTCTCACTGTGGTTATGGCAGGGGCACCATGTCGATCCACACGGCCACATGCACATGGGACTGGGGAACCTGTGGGGATATGTGTTTTTGAAAGGTGCATGACATCCAAAATGCATAGAAACAACAATCCTGGTGCGATACTGTGCGACATGTGCATTTTGAGTTAACATACACCAACACTGTCAACAACTTTACCAAAAAAACAATAGCCTCTCAGCCAAAAGTGCAGAAACTGATCTGCTCGCCATTGCTAAGTTGCCCGCCCAAAACTGGAAGAAAAAAATTGAGTAATATGTTTTCTCGTTTTGTTTCATGTCGTGTTGATATATGTTGACGTGGATGAATGTTGATTGAATGGATGCACCTTAAACTTCCCCAATATTCATGACTCTCAGTTGTTTCCGCCAGGCCGGTATGCACGGGGACGCAGACGAAGCCGTGGACGAGGAAGTTTGGGGTCCCAATTCCGCATGTTTGATCAGTGATCCTATGGATTCGAGTTAATTTTCTTGACAAAACACAGGGTGGTTCGGTGGATTTCGGTCGAGTTCACATGGTAGTTCGAATGAGAATGTGGCCGTCAACCGCGCCTTGCGGGTTTAATCAGGCATCAAACGTCATTTTGAAGAGATTTGGGGCCCGGTGTACAATCACCGAAAAGACAGATTGCAAAGTGATGGGATTTGTAGGGAATTTGGCGTATGACACAATTTTACCCACTAGTCCAGGATGAGTAGATTTTCCAGGATGGCAGTTGTTACCACCAGAAGACCTCCACTTAGAAAAAGATCAGCATGGCTGGTGGTTTCAAAGGGTTTCGACACTTTCACCAGTGAAATGATCCAATTTGACTTGCCCTGTTTCTTTAATGGGTGGTTCAACCAAACAGAAATCACCACCTAGTCAATCATGTCAGTCGCTGGGCGTTTCTTTTTATGTGAGCAATGACAAAAGCCATGGTTATTTTCTGTATATAGGGGATTATACTTCCCAGTTATATGGGGATTATTGTAAGCCGTTGTGAGGATCCGCACGAACCAATCAGTACAACGAAATGTCGCAAGGGCTTTGAACGTTGCTCAAGTGAATACCCAAGGCCTGGGGCTTGATCTGATTTTCGGGGTCCGCATGTTTTACAGTGCTTTGTTTCCAAGCGGCTTGAAGGTCACCACCAAAGTAAGCTGGAAGATAGGTGAAGGCAAAAGGTCCAGACTGCAAAAAAGAATTATGCAATACTGACGGGGAGCAAATCCCAGCAATGAGAACAGTTCAGTGGTCT
Organism: Breviolum minutum Mf 1.05b.01; assembly: GCA_000507305.1. Taxonomy (NCBI): domain Eukaryota; class Dinophyceae; order Suessiales; family Symbiodiniaceae; genus Breviolum; species Breviolum minutum. Next base: position 7,267 of record DF243351.1, on the reverse strand, counting down.
TTCCGTATTGTTTTGGCGAGTAAGTTTCTAGTGAATCTAAGTGCTATATTCTGAGTGTCTGGCTGGCACTATTCATGTTCGCTCTGTTTGCATAGTTTCTTTGGCTATTTGAATAGTGTCCATGCAGGACAGTGAGGAGCCCGAAGCTCCAAGGTGGGCATGGGTTCGTTCCGTCAAACAGATACTGTAAAAAATCATGCAAGTGTCGGTGATGAGTGATGATTCAGTCATGATCAGTGATGGTGAGGTATGTCTACACACAACAGCTGAACAGAAACAAATCTACACATTTCCTTTTGTTCTCGTGCCATGGTTTAAAATAGAGTAATGATTGTGATATTATGCCTTTGCTAATTGTTTGTGTTAGCAATGACAATAAAATCAAACAATATACAAATTTCATAATACATACCCATATTGCAACTAGTATAATGACAAGAAAAATACTGATGCCTCTATACGTTCGTTGGGGGCTGTTCTCATGCAAAAGGATGAGAATGATGTTTTACAACCTATAGAGTGGCTATCAAAAAGTTTCGAATTCACGCAAATAAATCGGTCAGTCCGTGAGAGAGAGTATGTTTTCTGGGAAGGGCCGCTTGAACCAAATGGAATTTTATCCAACGAGGTGTGTCCTTGACATGGCACGGCAGATGGCTGTGCGGGACCACAGATGCAGAAATGATTAATATATCTTATAAAATATCATAAACTGGGGGAAAAATTTATGGACATTTCATCATATATTTTTTGTGTATTCTTTGTGTTACTAGATATGTTTGAAATGCGCTGCATATATGCTTTCGGAAATGCACATATGTTAACAAGACGGGGTTGTACATATACATTTGTCATTTTACGCGTATTCATCGACACATGTACTGGCAATTTTTCAATAACCATATAAAACATCAAGATTAACATATCACAAAAAGACCTGAATGCAGTGGCATATAAAGTATCTAAATGATGATCTTAACGCATTTGCAAATGCATATCAAATAAAATCATGAATACATGTGTGCAAAGTGAAAACGATCATACAACCATTGCTTTTTCTTAGCTAGATTTGAATCGTCTATGAACATGATGGCTTACATGGTTAGTACTTGTCTCATGGTGTCAGGTTTAATCGAATAATAATTTCGACAAGTGTAGTTGATCAGTTGTCGATCATTCGTCAATGGCAATCAATTCAGTATATCATGTGGGGTCCAGTTGTCACTCCCGTCATCTTTGGTGCTTTGGTAACCTCACGTTCGATAGTCGATATTGGATATATTTTGAATGTTCATTCAAGAATCTAAGCTGGAACTAATTGGGAAACCTTTAAAAGCCTAATTTCACTGGTACACTAACTATGCTTTACTCCTGACTCATGTCGTTGAGTGTAGTTTTTCTTGTTGGACCATGTTTACCTTTCATATGTTGGGGTTCATAGCCACAGTACGCTTTGAATCCCTCCATTCCTGTATAGGTCCAATTTCATTTGTTGCTGGTCATGGTTTCAGGTTGGCTGTGGGTTCGCTGTTTCTGTTTGTTTTATGATGATGCCTGTTCACATTGTCACTGTGGCTTTCGCTGGGCAAAGCGTGGTGATAGTGACATGAGACAAGTGAGACTGTAAGTTGTGAGTGTATTAGGAGGATTCCTATGAGTGCAGTGACAACTAGTTAGTTACAATGACAATGACATCTAGCTCGTAATTGATTGATACTACTGCAATATCATGTGTTGATAAAATGGCATCTAGTTTGACATCCAGTAGTGACACACTGTTTGCATCAGCTGGGTTTGCTGCTGAGCAGAACAGAATCATATCAAGATTAATTCTCTTTGTGCTGCCAGTATGATTCAATGAATTATACATGTACAAGTGCAACGCAGTGTAATATTTGCGTTTATAATACATGAAACATTCATGTTACATATCTATATATACATGTGAAAATGAATGCATACATATGCATCTAATATAAAGTTATATGCCCGTGATTGTGTGCAACCGGCACGAAGATATGCAACCAGTGCCAAGTCTATAGCAACCAGGTGAAGAAATCGAAAACAAATGCACATATGTCAATAGGACCTTGATATATGCAAATAAGATCTTGCTTGCATAAGATATATGTCCTTAAGGCTTCGTCTCTGCTCCATAGAAACCATGCTTACATAGCTCTTGAACTTAGTCACTCAATAGGGGGTTATCGTTCCGATCAATCTGAGGCCCATTTCTCAGAGTCTCGCGCCTTGCAAAAGGCCCTTGAGGACATCATCCGGGCTGTTGCTGTTGCGGTGTATAGGTTTTGGATTATCCTCCTTGACGCGCACAGGACAGAGTTCAAGACATGGAAGGGCAATTTCTCGGTTGCCCATGCCTCAGCGATGAACCTATTTGAGCGGCTGGAAAACCTCGGACCATTAGGAACAGTTACGCGGTGACATTGATACTTGATACTATGGTGAAACTCTCAGGAACGATCGGGGTTACTTAAAGCGATGACTTTTGATACACAGCTTTGCCTGATTTCTGAAGACATTCATCCAGCAAGTTCATATCGGCAGGAAGTGAAGCCTCCAAAGCATCCAAAAGCTGTGTGCCACTACGTAGTAAACGGTATCATGCACAAAATTATTGCCGCTCCAAATTTTATAAAAGTGAAAGGCAGCCCAGAGCGATGACCAAAACGATGACCGAACGATGACCATTTTCTGGGTTTCTGAGTTCTCACAGACACATCCCCACAGAGAAGGATAAAATGGCCTCCTTGTTGTCAAGAAACCATTCATTTTCATTGCTGCTGCTGCTTTTTCTTCTTGGGCTGCTTGTTCTGCAGCTTCTGCTTGTGCTACTGAGCACTGCTTCTTTTCAATCACTTGCTCATTTCATGTCCGCTAACGCCAAACCCTCGGGAACGATAGGGGACACGCAAAAACAAAATGACCATTTCAGCCACATGCTTTCGCGGATACAATAGGTTTATTCCGTTGCTCATTTGGCAATCAGAGCGAAGTTGGGAGATGAGCCACTGAGCCACTTTTTGCAGGGGCGCAGAGGATCAAGGACCTTGTGCAAGCCCAGAAGCAGATCTTGGGCAGGCACTATTAAGGGGGTCTAGTTTTTTCCATTGCTCAGGTGGCATTCCTTGTAAACACCAGAACCCCCAAAGATGTGCTTTCAATTTATCTTTGATAAACCCCAAGTTCATTGATTTCTTATATTGGGCCTGTTCACCCAAATCGTTCCTTCAGTCACAATTGAAAAAAAGACTCTACCAATTGGCATTGCTGTCTAAGATTTCTGGACGTGGCCCAAATCCATGATTGGGAGAAATCAATTGAAATTTGGACACTCGATGTGAGGGCAAAGATTTTTTTGAAATGCCGCAAAAAAATGTTTTTGTTTCCCTAGTGCAAAAGCTCCAATTATCAGCGTAGGCATACGGAAACGTTTGCTGATTAGAAAGTTTCACAAAAAGTACGTACTAAGCCCCAACATGGCAATTACGCTCATTCCATCCCCCTCCGGCACACCTGTGGTGCTGGGAGTTGCGGGTCCCAAAGAAGAATTATGTTGCGGATGTCTTACAAGTACCTGTAATGATTTAACCATAAAGTACAAGTCCATGATGGGACGCCCATCTTCTGAAGGATAAAGCTCAATGGTAATCTGGGAAAAGTATTAAAAGCTTTAACCAAATCAAGAAAAAACCGCAAAGATGTGTATCACTCACTAATGTCTCTTCAATTGCCAGTTTTTGTAGAAATGCTAAGTCCTTTCCCCCACGACGACCCCCTGAGACTGGCAAAGGCACGACTGAACTCAGGTGATTGCTAATCTGATCACCAAACACTTTACTGGCTAAACGATAGAGACAACTTAAGATGGTGATAGGACGAACATGGTTCGTTGATTCCGGCTGTGCCCGCTTGGCAAAAACACAGTAACATCCCCCCAGATTTGATCGCACAGTGCCGTTCTTTTCCCACCAATCTCCAATCTCGAATCTTTCGGAGATGTTTTTCATTAAGGAGAATCCCTGTATAAATCTCTGTAAAAACACAAAATAGCACACTTGATATTGTTTGCGGAGTATTCATGTTATATATAGACAAAAGGCAGGAGCATGACAGACAGCGTTTTAGTCAATAGAAATTGGGGCGATTTGGCAGTGACAATAGCTACTGTCAAGGGAGAACCCATGTTCAACTGGATGTGCGTCAAATTCAAACTGTCCCAGCGCAGTGGAAAAGACCAGCTGTTTGAATTGCAAGCCAGCCAGTCGCATAAACAAGATACTCTGAAAGTTGAGTCAGTACACTCATTACCACCACATGTACAGTATACATGGCCGCATTTACCAGTGGCTCAAATACACTAAAAGTGTGAGTGAAAAAGGCGCTGTGTGAACCTCACGGTTTTCAGATGGCAGCGGAGCGTTGGTTAGTGGTTCTACTTGTGCTGTGTTGCAGCAACCATGGTGGAGCACTGATCGATGTCAGGGTAATGGATCTGACCAAAACAAAGGACGACAGTAAGGCAATCTCCTTAGCTGTCAATGAGCCCAATGGAGAAAATATGGAGAAGACCTACTACAATGAAGAGAAAAGAGAAAAGCTCGAGCACAAGACTTGGAGCAATCAGTGCATGAGAGGTGGCAGTCGAACACCTATGGAAAATGGAAGTAAAGGTACCTACAACGAGAACTTCGAGAATGAGATCTACGAAGGCCATGGCAGAAGGAAGATTGAAGAGAAAGTCACAAGAAGCTATGAAAACAATAGCTATGTGGAAGTAGAGCAGAAAGAAGGACACTACTTGATGGATGGTGTCTACATGAACGTTGAGGGCGAGATGAATGAGTATGGCAAAGGCTTGAAGGAGGACACCATTGATGGCAAAGATCTGGCTACTATGAACAGGTTCTATGAGTACGTCAATGAAGTGGTCTACATGGTGAACTTACAACTTGGACGAGTACCTCACGGCGGAGCTCTACATGGTGGTGACTTTGGTTGGAGCACTGATGTGGAGATTGAAGAGAAGGTCTACAAAGAGAAAGATGATGAGGAGCCACTTGGGCTGCTACGAGAAGAAAGTTGTGCTGTGGATTNCAGTTGCACGACTTGAAAAGAAGAGACAGAGGCTGCAGGAACTTTGTCTACAGAGAAAGGTGAAAGTGGTACTGTGGCTATCTATCATGGGTAGTGCACAGGCTATGCAAGAAGGGATGCAAGGAGGATCACCAGTTGCATCAGGAAGCCAAGGAGAAAGAGTTTTCTTGGAGAGAGTAACGAGCCTTACGGAGGCAGCAACAGCTGCAGCAAATGCAGCAGCTCAAGCACTTTCGTCGATGCAGTCGAGGTCATCTACTGGATTGGAGAGTGCAACAAGGATTCTCAAATCACCAGACGTATTTACAGGTGAGGATCCAATGGTGTTTCAAACATGGAAGTTCCAATTCTCGTCATGGTTGTCTTTTGGTGACCAGAGATTTCAAGAAGTTTTGGAAAAGGTTGAAGCACTACGAGATGATCCAGCAGATACATCGAGTTTTACAACTGAGGAGAAAGAGCTTTGCACGAAACTTTACACGGTGTTGGCTACCTACTTGAAAGGTCGATGTTTCAACATGGTGAAGGCTGGAATGAAAGCAAAGAATGGGTTTTTGCTGTGGAGACAACTGCACAAGGAGTTTTTGCCGTCTACAAGGCAGAGGACGCTGGCTTTGGCTCAGGCACTATCTGCCTACCCTACATTCCCCAAGGAAAAGAGCAGCTTGGAGTGTGTGTTGGCGTTTGAACAAATGGTACAGCAGTTCGAGGAGTCATCTATGAGCAACTACCCTGATGAGCTTAAGTCGGCAACATTGATTCGATGTTGTCATGCAAAGGTGAGAGAGTATCTTCAGTTGACAGTGACTGACAGCACTACATATGGTGATATAAGAGAAGCTATCTTATCCCACGATAGAGCAAGCAAGGTATGGTCACAAGAAACAGTGCTGAGGAGTTTGACACAAGGACCAACTGAGCAGAGGACAGATGGACCTACACCCATGGAGGTCGACAGGGTCTTCATGGAGAAGGGAAAAGGAAAAGACAAAGGCAAGTTTAAAGGAGGAAAAGGAAAAGGAGGAGATTGGACTTCAGCTTGGGGCTTTCTACGTGGTAAAGGACGTGGACGTGGCTTCAAAGGCAAAGGAAAGGACAAAGGCAAACAGAAGGGCAAGAAAGGTAAGTCCAAAGGCAAGAACAAAGGAAAGAACAAGAGCAAAGGAAAGCTTGGGCAGAATCAATGCAGTGAGTGTCTACAATATGGCCATTGGGCAAGAGACTGTCCAAACAAGATGCGTGTCAATCAGGTTGAGCAGAGTGAACAAGTTCCACAACAAGCTCAACAGCCTAGTCAAGGACAAGCACAATTTCCTGGAGGCCAACGTGGACCATGCAGTTCTACAGCAGCAAGCTCAAGCAATTCTACTGTGAGAAGGGTGTTCAACATTGGTTTGCCGAGTTTGTCATCAGAATCAATGGCATCAGGTTCAGTGCGTGTGATCTTTGAGGAGGTTGTTGAAGAGATCATTGAAGAGAACCTGGTGAACAACATCGAGGAGATGAACTACAACGAGATGGAAGAGGAAGTGGTGATACTTGACTCAGGATCAGATGTGTCACTACTACCAAAGAGACACCAGAGGAACTTAGAAGGATCTACTTTGGGATGCAGGTTGCAAAATTGCCAAGGTGGAACACTTGAAGTGGCAGGAGTTAAGCATGCAGAACTACATGTTCAAGCTCGTGGTGGACAAGGTGCAGTACTACAACATCGGTTTGTGGTTGGAGATGTGCAGTCATGCATTATGAGCTTGGGAGAACTTTATCAAGCAGGATGGCATATCGACAAAGATGGTGATGAGCTATCACTACTACCACCTGATGATAGCATGAAGGTTCCAGTGTTCTACAAGAACAAATCATTGGCAATCAGAGCACATGTACGGTGCATCCAAGAAGTGCTTCACGAAGAAGAAGCTGGAATGGTAAGAGCCGTGATTCAGCTGAACGACAACTTCAACTTGGAGCAGTTCAACAGGTGGCAGACTACAACTGATGGAGTACCCTACTTACTCACAAAGCGTTCGAGGTTTGCTGATCCCAGACCCTTTGGAGCTACAGGTCAACTTTCTACAAAAGGATTGAAGAAGGACGTTGGTATGTGGCTGAGATTGGCAATAAATTCATGGACAATGAGGAGCCGTTTGGA
>DF243350.1:0-40763 GCA_000507305.1 Breviolum minutum Mf 1.05b.01 | reverse complement strand
AACATATATAGCCTGGTTTACCAAGCACCTATAAAAACCCAAGCCAACCAAGCCAACCAAAGGGACCCATCCACTTTGCCCCGCGGGGCCTGGAAGGTGAGTTTCAGCTTCATAGACGTGGCCATAGGTACCTTCTCCCACCTTGAAGGGAAGGGGTGAGGGTTTTCACCACAAATTCGTTCAACAAACTGAAACTTTTTGAAGGGTGCCAGGGTGAAGGCGTTTGGGTATGATTTTTTGCAGATATGTATTATTTGTTGTTCTGCGTTGGAAGGAAATAGAATGGAAATAGATGGAAATCGATGGAAATGGTATCCTTTACTCGCAAAATAGGGAGAGTAAGTTAAGAAGAAGGGATGTGTTTAGTTTAGGCAGCTTCAGAACTACAAGGTGAAACCCCCACCACCAATGCTTTGCTGCTGGCCGCTCGATTATCGATTTTCCAAAAAATCAAAACACAATTATTGTGGCGAAATATCGAGTTGTATGTTCCATCTTGCACAGGCACCAATCTATATAGGAAATCCGATAGGGATATCATGAAATATCATGAACCCCCACCAAGTTCCATTCCAACTATCAACCAACTGGAACTCTCCAACCCTTCCATCCTACCCTCCCCAAACTTTTTCCAGCCTGACGAAGAATACGATGATGATTTGCAAAGCTGGTCTTCAAATGCGAGGCAAAGACCTTGCGCCGATGGATGAGTGATGCTAAATTCACCGGTAGGCGGAGAAACATACCCGAAACAGTAATGGTACTGTTGATGGAAGAAATCCTGCACCAAGTTGAAGTTGGTAGTTTATCCCATTATTTACACAGTTTTTGACATTCCAGGTGGTGCAGGATTTCTTCTATCAACAGTATTAGTAGGATGTAGGGCATGTAAATGAAAGTAAATCATTACATATAGATTTGTTTTGGCGGACGGAAAACACACACTCTTTAACAACATGGTGGATTTAGATAAGTATACAGTACACAATGAACCTTAAAAATCCAAGATAATCGTTGGGTTGGGTTGGGTGGGTTGGTTGGGATATGTTTGGTTGATGGGCTGTTGTCTGAAATATGCAGGAATCTATCTAGATGCAAACATTTTGTTAGAACATCTGAAGACTATTGAAGAGTGATTAGATTAGGTGCAAACATTTTATTGAATATATCAAGACCATTGAAGAATGATGAGATGCAACCATGATATCAAATAAATATATAAAGACCATTGGAAACATGACATACTAGCCGGTTGTAGCCGCACTTCATATTTTGAGGTCCTTGGATTATTGATAAAAACTAATATGACCCCTACCATTACGATTGCATATCTGCCTACATGAATGCTTGGATCCGTCAGCCGGGGGCCCCGAACCCGTCGTCTCGCCATCGCCCAAGCGCTGGCGGATAAGGACCGCGTCGCACGCCTCAAGGTCAGGGAGTTGATAAGGACGCCATGGCGCCCAACGAATTCCTTTCGCGAGGGTGAAAAACACGGACATTTTCTGGTTGGTGGTTTTAACCCATCTGAAAAATATGAGTCAAATTGGAAATCTTCTCCAATTTTCGAGGTGAAAATATTTTTTCTTTGAAACCACCACCTAGTTTTGGATGGCTCCCGCAATCTTTCATGGAAATCCACCTTGGAACATGAAGAATTCTTTCAGATGTTCCTTCCCCAAAACTAGAAATGTTTCAAACGACCTAAAATCATCCAGTCACTCTCGTACAAGAACACTTCAAAGCATGCTTTGGCGTACCCCATCCTCATTTGGCTATGTCACTATCCTGCAAAAGTGTTGCTACCTACATCCATACAAATAGCCTGCAATCACCATACATCAACATTCATATACAGGTATAAGTACATATACGTATATAAAGTTGAAGCAGTAATACATATTACATACATATTCGTGTATATGAATTTAACCTGACCTGTATCCCTCAAACATAACAAAGCAATACGTGTGTGATGCATATTCATGTCGCCGTTCGAGGTCTACTGCGGCCCAGGGAACCATTCTCCAATGTCAATGCCATCAACATTATCGAGCCTTGCAAGCAACATTCCGGAGATTGATCAAGAAACTCAAGGGACAATTGGTATTTATTGTCTTCTCCAGGGATTCCTGGGGATTATACTCACTATTAGGGATTTCCCATAGAGGTATATACTTGAAAGGTAAAGGGTACATCCAACGAAATCCCCCGCAGAAACTTTTTAATAGCTCCTACATGTTCCTACAATATGAAGAGGAGCTAAGATGCGAGATTATCAGATACCCCTCATCTCTGGAGTTCTTAAAAAAATCAGCTCAAAACGGTGGTCCAGCTCTACGCAAAAAAAAACACCGAATGATTCGTGGGTCATATGGGTCGAAACGACAGGCTGCCACAATCCAACCCAACCGAGGACACCGAAACCCCCTCACCTCGTTGGGTCACTGGGTGGGTCTTTCCATCCATCCAAAAGATGTGACAGAATTACACTCATTTATTCATACTAATACGGTACCATTGTTACATGCATATGATATGGAAAATTTAGATGAATACTACGTATCAGTATCAGAATGAACAGTCTTTTGAATAACTGGTCAACAAAAAAGCTATCTACGGCCAAGTTTCAAGGCATCTTCCCTAAGCCGTGAATCCCACAAGTATTCGAAACCACCAGCTAGTCTGATCCAGTGGCATTTCTTATCACAAACATCCAATAGGACATGATCATACCCTCAAAAAAGTGTACATATATACCCTGAAAGACTAACATCTGAGGACACTGCCCCCCACAAAAAACATCCACCCCCAACAAGAAAAATATCAAACAAGAAAAAACAACACATATATATATATATCCACATGGCCGATATTCATCGATCTTCATATATATTTTTTTGGGAACGAAACTTCGGATTCTTCGTTTTTCAATCCTTGGGACATTCACCACTTCCCCCCGTCATCCGAACCGAACCGCCTTAAGGAATCGCCCAAGACATCAGGCTCGAAGGGTGTGAGCTGTGCGTTGCAACCGGTGGAAGGGCTATGTATTTTTAAAGGGGAAATGTCATCTGCCAAACTGCGACGATTTGAGTCTATCTGGATGTTTCCAAAAATAGGGGTACCCCAAAATGGATGGTTTATAATGGAAAACCCTATTAAAATGGATGATTTGGGGGTACTACTATTTTTGGAAACATCCATATGGTTATAAATGGAGATATGATTGGAGTTATGGCCCGGGGAAATGGCCGAACATAAATGGGTAAACTGGATGTAACTGGGGTTACAACACTATTTATATAGGAGCTATTTCACCCCATTGATAACTGGATCCGCGGCCCATCTTGTGGGACCCTTAGGTAACTTAGTTGAAAGAACTTTGTTGGACCAAATCATCTGGAGAGAATAGTTGGGCTATGCGTTTTTTTTTCAAAGAGTAGATAGTATTTCTATTGGAGAAGGGGCACGGCTATGAGTTGGAGAAGGGGCACGTCTACGAGGGCTATTAATTTACGGTGTGTGTGTGGCCTTACTAAACCAACATTTTTTTGGCGAGTTTTTGACAGCAAAGTTTCGGATCACGGTGGGACCTATCACATGATGCTACCTTGTTGTCTCAGCCAAGAATGCCACAAAACGCCACAAACCCCGGTAATTTTGGTGGGAATCGCAGTTCGAAAATCCAACCACTTAAGTTGGAGATATATTTGACAGTTCCTTTATCGGGACATTTTCCAGACTTCCTAGTCTTTGCAAAGCTCATATTTTGTGAGAAGATAAAAGGGAAAATTCGAATGTATTTGTTTACATCAATTTCTTTTTCCCATAGATCCATTCATAATCATTCATCCGTAATTTTCCAAGATGTATTTTGATTCAATGATTTCATGTTAGGGGATGGGGATCCCTTATGATTACCCTTACCTGTCAACCACTAAAATTTTGAGTTTTCAATGGGTTTTGGACAGCTTGGTGAAACAATCAACACCTGAGAGATGCAATTTTTTCGAAGCATTTTGGAATCATTTTGGAAATGGTTTTCCAAGTACGATTTCCAAAAACTAACAATCGGAATCGGAAAAAAACACGGAAAAAACATGAAAACACCACCTTTAGAAGATGTATCTCCTACTAAAAAGGGCTATTTCCCATTGCCATGTTAGTTTACTGGAGCGTCTGGCTTTGACCCTATATACTCTTGTGTCATCACGATGTTACCTGTTATACCCCAAAGGCATCTTCGCACCAAATCCCTCATCAGTTGATGATACATCGAAAAACCTGAGTATCTGTACAACAACGGATAAGCATCCCGCACACAAATGGGACATTCCGCAACAACCTCAACTGGTGGCCCAAAAAAAACCCGCCACCGAAAACCTCATGATCGCGACCAGAGGAAGCATCACAGCCACAATGAATGAAACTGGGGATCCTTGGCTCGGTCAAAGGAGGACCCGTGAAAGAACCAGTTGGTGACCCAAAAGGTCGTTCACCTTTGGAAAATTCCCAACAATTTTGGGGTCTCGGATCGAAGAAGCTAATAGTATAATATGGATTGATGATGATGATGATGATGATGATGATGATGATGATGATGATGATGATGATGATGATGATGATGATGATGATGCATGATGATGCATGATTTTTTTTGTATCAGTTAGGTTTTGGTGTCCTTTGGATACTTTGAAAGTGGCTAGTAACCTCACAAACCAAATGAAGAATTGTCAGGGATTTTCACCACGGGCTACCTTCCTAAACACACCCAAAGGGCATGGTCGTTTTGTTCTTCAAGAACTCGTCGGAGTGTAAGACTCTTAGACTCATAACAAGATTAACAAGAGTTGGCAACAACTTGTGAACCTAAATCGATTTGGATTTTCTTTCGACGAGAGGAAGACATATATTTCGCCTCACTACCTGAAAACAAGGCCCAGGCATCCGCAGTAAACAAGATAGTTTGATGTCTACATTTGAATACATCGAAAAAAGTACACTGCAATAACTTACGTGCACCAAAGTTTCAATATCCAAAGTTATGGTACCAAAGTTTCAACACCACCAGAACCACTGTCCACACCGGCCTTTGAATTCTGGATGTCCCCGACGAATCTTGGCTCGACACTTGGCCCATCGCCTGCATTTTTTAAAAAGATGTCACACAGCCCAACTGCAAACCCACGCCTGTGCTTGAGAATTCATGTTTGTCGGATGTTTCAATTCAACAACAACTTGAATTTGCAACAGCGAAACCTTCAACATTTCATGACGTCAACATTCTTAAATGCAGGTACGCCACGAAAAAATGATATCTAGATGATCAGTTCTTTTTTTTCCCCCTTGTGGAAGACCGCTTCGTTGGGGAACTGGTCTCTGGGGAGTCATGGGGGGCGACTTTAACCCACCAGCACGAATCGTGAAAAATCGTGAGCGACTTTAAGCCACCAGAAAAATTCTACAGCACCCATTTACCTGCCAACCAAATTGACACGCACACACTTAAACAAACCCATGTTCAGTTTCCAAAAAACGACAGGAAAAAAGAAAAGGTGGTTTTCTTTTTTTTGCGTCTTGCTGCATTTGGGCCTGGCCATTGGGTCAACCTCAACGCCGTTTTTTGAATCTCCACCAGTTTTTTGAGCCCAACAGCTGCGGTGTTTTGGTACTCCATGGACAGCAGCAGTATATGACGCTTACCCCGCCGCAAAATGAACAAAATGAACCTGAAGAAGGCCCTTCGAAAAAGGAAAATCTTCTACAAAACACCAATCTATACTTGTCAGGTCCCATGTTAAATTTTGGAGGTGTAACAAAACGTGGCATGGTACATGATTGTGGCTGATAATTACACACACACATGGATGCCAAGAATACTCAACTGGAGAAAAAAAGAGGGAACACCGGCGCAAAAAAGGGGTTTGAATAGCGACATCACTTGGATCAAGATTAAACAACCAAATAAATTATACGTTCACTTTCAATTTACATCTATATATCATTAAAAAATTGCAGTGGCTCAAATGATGGCATCTGCCACTGAAGGCATCTTCACGATATTTTGGGTCTGAACATTCTGAGAACTTCACCGGCAAAACCCCAGCGACAAATCTTTGCCGATCCAAGTTCAAGGATTTTTCAGTCTCTGCTGGTGATGCAGCTGGGGAATCGCCATTCGCAACAACACTCCCCGGTTTTTTAGGTGGGAAGGGGGGGGGAAAAGTGAGTTTTCCTGGCTTTTGAGCAAACACTGACATGACCCCTCCTGGTGATCACGTTTTCGGTTTCACGCTCCGCCCCATCTGGTGCCATAGTGCCATCTGGTTTTCAGACGGCAAAAGCCGAAGACAGCGGCTGCCTGGTTTTATCCGATAACAGATTGCAACAAACGTGTCTATGTGAGAAGTTGAAACGTCCCCCGTGACGTGTTTTTCCAAGGGATGTATAAATTCATATTCAAAACCTTAGGGACTCCGGTCAACGTACAAAATCCACCAGTTAGGGATGGCCGCGGCACCGTTTTTTTTTTCCACCGGCAATATGAACCATTTTACCATTTTTGTGTCCGTCAAGAATATCAACAGTATCACATCAATATTTGTGTATTCACTCACGGGAATGCACCCGAAGAGTCTAGATATCCGGAAAGTGGATTCACCCGGGGACTCCATAAATACTTAAGACATGCATACATGGCATACAATTAATGACGATTCGAAAAGGTAGCTTCTTAGTTAAGAGGCCTGTCGCAGGAATCTATGGCCATTTTTTTTGGGGTGCACTTTCACAAGGAATCTTTCACAAGGAAACTTTCAACTGATTCGTGTCAAATCCCCACAGAAAAGTTGAGACACTCAACTTAAGTCGAGAGGATGATGAGCTTGGATGATCACTTCTGCCCAGTTATCACCCGGCACTAGGAGGTCGATCAACCATGGGCCAACCCTTATATAATATTGTGTATATATAATATATACACTTAATGGGAATCTTCCCCAAATACGGGTGCATGAACATCACAAAAATTACATTTCCCCGTTTTTTTTTGTTCAGCTGCTTTCTTAGAAAGAATATTCGGAGAGGTTTTGGCAAATGATGTCAGCCCCACAAATCATCTACCTCAAACAATTGAAGATACAACCATCCATTGTAAGGTACCTTCATACCTTACGTGTCCAAAAACTCACATTGGAACCCATGTTGAAAAAGGGGGGCCCTGTTTGAAGAGATACGAACTCGATCTTGCAAATCATAATTTTTTTGTAGGTCCCATTCATCCAATTTAAGGGGGGTTCATTACTATCATGCAACTTTTGATGGTACTTCAATATCTAAGGTCTTCAACTCAGCTAACCACCCGACATTAAAACTCCTTATGGTTGACATTTTACCTATACCCTCCGGTAAACTAACATAGCAATGGAACACCCCCATTTTGAATAGGAAATATATCTTCAAAGGGTCCATTTTCCATTGCTATGTTAGATTACCGGAGGGTATTACTACTTCAACTGGTGATGATGTTTTCATGAAACAAAAAGGTGTCACGGTGTCATCATGGACCATCCACCTTTCGTCGTATGATCTTAGAGCGTCCAACCTCCATGGTTTGGAGCCCCGGTCTTTTCAGTGAAGCCTCAGTCCAGTCGAAAAAAAAACATCCGAGGACGCCAAACTTGAATCAGATGCTGCGATCGAAAAAAAACACCACTGGAATTTGTGTACGTCAAATATGTCATTTCTCCAGAAAACATTTCAGATTTTGGAACAACAACTGCAAACATGAGACTATTTCCTAGACTTCCCACAACTGAATGGGTCGGTCGTTTCGTTAGGATTTCATGAAGCACTCGGGTCCAGTGTTGGTCGCATGATTTTCCTCAAACCCATTGTATGCGGAGATCATCTCACGTGTTGGAATCTTTTTGAGACTGACACGATGTATCATCTGGCAAACCAACACTATCATGGAAATCTCATTCGAAAAGTACCTCTGCATGGATCTTCAAATAGTCCATTTTTCATTGCCATGCGGATCTTCACCTAAGTGTATCATAATTTATCAGCGGATTTTTCACACAAAAAAACAACAACCAACAAACCTCGGTTAATCCCTGGTAAAAGTTGTGGTTCAACACAGGTTTCCACAAGAAAAAAAGGGATCTGGATTGATAGATGGATCTCTTAGTATGATCGTGGTTGGTTCATACAAGAATGTATTTACTGTACAACTTTTGAGTAGATCTATAATGGTTCATAAAACTTGAAGAAAATTCTCAGTTCTCCAACAAAATAGCTTCCCTTACTACAAAAAGCCAAAAAAGACACCTACAAGTGGGTGTCCCGATCCCTCACCACACTTTCCCAAGGCCTGGCGAAATCATTTCCCACAGAGTTTCCCTGACCGACTTGGAGCTTTGAGCAAAGTCTTTCGCACGCTACCAGGTCGGAGGCTACAGCGTTGTGCCATAATGCTGCTCTTCTCCTGGAAAATCAACGGAAACACTGATGTGGTATAANATTGTGCACAAATTCAGACTAAAACGAGCACAACAGAAAGCACAAATCTAGGTGAAATCGTGCACAAATTCAGACTAAAACGAGCACAAAAAAACGCAGCCCAAAAAGTTTCCAAAAATGTAAGGGAAAAAAAAAGTCATTCCAAAATGATTACTTTTAAAGGCAGGAGCCAGGAGCCAGGAACCACGCCCCGCCCGCCGCCAGACCAGAAAAAGGCAACCCAAAATGATTAGTTTTAAAGGGAAGGGCCAGGGCAGTACAGCTGATAGCAGTCATTACGCAGATGATCGGTCAGGCAAGGAAAAATATATTTTGGCAGTTTCAGGGATGCGGCCAGCTGGGCATTTTGAGGCCCTTGAGCTCAGTTTTTTTCGTGCTCATTTTGTGCTTCTGGATTGTGGTCACTGTTACTGCGCAGGGGGTAGATTAAAGGTATAATTACGTATATAATAACTTACCTTGCTCACTAGAAATCCCTTGCTATGAATCATATGTCGCAGTATGACACTATGAGTTCAGATTATTAATTGATCTTGGGATCAAAAAAAATGGGCAAAAACCCAACAACTCAAAATGCATCGTACTCAATATGTGTTTGTCGCTACTTGGCACACAAATGGGCTTTCAATAAACCGGGCCCCTGCTTTAAAAGTGGACTAAATTGTTACATGCAGCAACCCTGGTTGGCATTTGTTTACAATGAATATGCTCCCCCGTGCAGCAACAGTAGTGAAGGTTTTTACAGGGATGGCCTGCAAGAAATGTAAATAATGAATAATCCTAGAGGTGACTGTTACTTGGAGGGCATCCCAAGATATTGTCCAAAAATGACTGAAACACCGTATCCATTTATTCACTCCTAAATCCTTGGGAGAGGCATCAAAAAAATTAATTAGGATCAAAAAAAAATAATTAGGATCAAAAAACAAATTAATTAGGATCAAGAACAAAATTAATAAGGATCAAAAAAATGGTTTTTGGCTTTTTGGCTTTTTGGCTTTTGGCTTTTTGGCTTTGGCTTTTCGGCTTTTGGCTTTTTTAGCTCTTCGTTTTCGGCTTTTGGCTTTGATGCTTTTGCTGTGTTCGTTTTTGGCTAGGTAGCTTTTGTGGCTTTCTGGCTTTTAGCTTTTTAGCTCTTGGCTTTTTTGGCTTTTCGTTTTCGGCTTTTGGCTTTGTGGCTTTTTGGTTTTCGTTTTAGCTTTTGCCTTTGTGGCTTTTGGCTTGTTCGTTTGTTTGTGGTCTTTTGGTTTTTCGTTTTCAGCTTTTGGCTTTGTGGCTTTTGGCTTGTTCGTTTTTGGCTAGGTAGCTTTTTTGGCTTTTTGGCTTTTAGCTTTTTGGCTTTTGGGTTTTGGCTTTTCGTTTTCGGGTTTTGGCTTTGTGGCTTTTGGCTTGTTCGTTTTTGGCTAGGTAGCTCTTTCGGCTTTTGGCTTTTAGCTTTTTGGCTTTTGGATCTTTTGGGTTTTGGCTTTAGGCTTTTGTCGTTGTTTTTGTTGTAGTCGTTGTATTGTTTTTTTGTTTTTGGCTTTTTGGGTTTCAGGAATTGTTATTTCAGGGCTTGGCATGCATTTTTTCTTGCATTCGTTGTTGTAGTGGTGGTGGTATTTTTATTAATATTATTATTATTATTAGTAGTAGTCGTAGTCATAGTCGTAGTTGTTAGTAGTCGTAGTTGTTAGTAGTCGTAGTTGTTAGTAGTCGTAGTTGAAAAAGCGATGGGCGTGGCGGAAACCAGACTTGAGACAGAACAAGAACTTTGCGGGAAAAAGCAGTGGCAAGTGTTTGTGGTGAACACAGCAATTTGGGCTGGAGGGGTGCATGTGTTCTTGATCCCGAGTAATTATTTTTTGATCCCTCAGATTTATTTTTTTTTGATCCCTAATTATTTTTTTTTGATCCCTGACCCTAAATCCTTGGCGTCTGAGTATGTTTTAGTTTTAGTGCGTTTTTCACCCAAACTTGCAAGACTATCCATCTCCAACTGCGTGACTGTGAACACGAGAACCACCACCACCACCACCACCACCACCACCACCAACAACAACAACAACAACAACAAGAACAAGAACAAGAGCAAGAATAGTAATAAAATAAAAACGAGAACATACAACATACAACACACAACAACCACCAACACCGCAACCACAACAACAAACAAAACCAAAAACAACCAAAACCACCAAACCAACAAACAAACGGACAAACAAACGAACAAGAACAAACACAGAACAACTACAACTACAATTGCTGATGACTGGCAAAAAAAGAAACAAACAGGTGTCAATAATAAACACCAACATCGGTATGTAAAAAAAACCCGAAAAATTGAGCAAATCAATGAGACCCCCCCCATCAGCCTTCACTTGGCACACGTTCTTCTCTAAGAGTAAAGACCTGCAGAGTTGTTTTTACTGGGTTCGTTTGGTTTTTTTTGCCTGGAAAAACCCTGGAAAACCAAGGATATAACCTCCCTGAAACCAACACAACCCCTCAAAATCAATGGTTGGAGTCAAAGATTTTCCTGAATTGGTGCGTGGGAATGGCTTATTTTCATGGGGCGACCTTGCTGTTAGTTTCAGGGAGGTCACTTGAAGGGGTAAACCAAGCCCATCATTTTCACCATTTTCCCTTCGTAATCCGCGAATAAGGCCTGATTTTCCTGGGGGGGTGGCATTGGGGGGTACCCTTAGATTCCTATGAAGATACATAGAAATTCAAGAATGGAAAGCTAACATAACCCCTCAAAATTATGATGCTTGGAAGATAGTTTTTTCCTCCTAAAAATGGTCCCTTTTTAGGGGACATGTAAATTTTCAGGGGGGTATATCAGAGTATTGGTCCCTGAAAAGCTATCTGAAAAATGTGGATAATTCTCTTCATATTCAAGTCTCGAAGATGTTTGAAGAATAGATTGGGGTGATATCATGTGCGGAAACTAGATGCATCAACACATCGCATCTGAAAACAGAACATTAATATGAACATATCATATCATAAATATATCATCCATATAGAACATATAGGTAGTAGTTTTTTCACAACAAACTCTTGATCATCAACACCGACAAACACTTCCACGACAAACCGTGCAAGAAACAAATTCCCTAAGGTCCCTGACATGAGAATCAGAAACTCTGGAAAGTCTACGGCCACACCTTAGTTGTTGAGTGTCACCGTTTTTTTTGTTGTCAGATCCGGAAATCGTGGTTAATGGTACCCGTGGGGGTTCAAACATTGGCAAATGGAGGTTTAATCATTGAAATATATGGAAATATACACGAATGTTGTGTTTTATGGGGAGAAAGTATACTAAAAGCGAAGCACTGCTAATAGATTGTAGCGAGGCATTTGAAGATAGAAGGTTGAATTTTCACAGGGCACAGAATGTCACAAATAGAATCCTCTTCAAAACCTTCCTTGAAAGGGGTTCAATATCTATGGACTTAGCTGATTCATGTTGTCATTATGTTGTCATTTGAAAATAGTGAATATTCGGTAATATTCTATCAAGTCCGGAACTATAGATCGATCTTGGCTGCAAAGAAGATGCTTATTTTCCTCCTGAGGTAACACTGAAAAATCAGCTGAGCAAATCGCAGAATTTTCGGACTGTTTGATGGAACGAATTGTTTCTCCAGACTCAAAAGCATCTCTGAGCCTTGTGTCAGAGAAATATCATCCATATCATCCCCTATATCCAATATGAACAGCATTCATAAACATAACATCTGCATTATGGAGGACAAACAGTTGGCGCGCCATCTCTTCACTGCTTTGCTCCCCCATCTCTTCCACACCAAGCTACGAGGCGTGTTCAGTTCGATGGCACCATAGTTTTTGGGGCCTTTGGGACTTCGAGGTGCCACCACCTGTAACCGCCACTTGTGGGGAATTGCAATCAATGATTTTTACAAGAAATATACCATTAAACAGATAGAAATCAGAGAAATCTATAGATATAATGTAATGAATAAGTCTAAATATAAGTAAAGATATCACTAGAGATAATAGATAATATATTCAAGTCAATAATATGTACGTATACATATATAGACTTGCAACCACCACCTCAATAAGGAGTGAAGCAATCCCTGGGTTTTAGGGTCCCCTCACCCACGTTATCAAGGTCGCAAGAAGGACGGATTCAGCCATCAATAAACTCCGTGACGGATATCGATCTTAGTACCCATATTGTCACCCATCCAAGATGCCCAGTGAACAACATGATTTTCCCCACACCAAATTCATTCTAAATCCAAACCATATTTAACTGACCTCAAGTCGTGATACGACAAACCCGATATATGTGAGAACTCGCCCGCCTTTTGTGCGAACTCTGGCTTCATGTGAGCATCGATGTCAAAGAACAGCTGCACCCTGGTTTTCGGAGCCCGTTGGCGTGATTGACTAGTGGTAACCGACCAAATTACAGGAATCTACATACCTGTTCCATGACTTATAGCTCCACAATTCAATGTACTCCTGTATGTATCTCAAAGAAAACCTATCCCAGATTCAGCAAGGAATCCCAATCTACAGCGTTTCCCTCAGATAGGGGAGCTCAATACTTCATACTGTCATACTGGCGGGGCCAATCTTGCCAAACCAGTGGGGGGGTTCGTATTGTATCCAAAAATTTGCCGTTGTTTTACAGTACATCCCACGTCCGGTGGTTAGCCAGATTTCAGCCATCAACAGTCATTCTCTGAGTCTCCCAGCAAGTCTTCCTCATTGTTGCGACCCAATCCCACCACTGGCGCCAGCAGTTTCATGAACTGACGCGCCAGGACACACATGCAACGGAGGCCATGAATGCTCACATCTTTCCAAGGGATATAATATACACCCTGGAATTTTGAACATGGATGCGCAAAATGATGGCTTTTTATTATTTTTGAAAAATATCTACTTATTTTGGGTATCTGTCAAATTTCAGAAGGAAAATACACTAAATTCATATTGTATATTTTTGCAATAACTGCAGCAAAATCTGCACAATGCGGTTCTTGTAGACATGCAATATTGGGTTGTACTATGACGTTGTCTGCAATCAGTAGAATCGGTAGAATCAGTAGACCATGATCAAGTGAGAAAATCTTACCCCCCCGAAAATGATGGAAAATTAACGTGTCACCTGAAAAGGGACCACCCCAAAAGGCAGGTAGTCTTCACGTGATTGTTGCCGGGGGTACACTCCCCGAAACTAACGGTTCGCCCCCCAAAATAGGCCATCCCAAAAGGAAACTCATCTTCCAACCATCCATTTTCAGGGGCGAACTGTTAGTTTCAGGGAGGGTATATACTTATTCTCTCCCAATCCAACTGCTTCTCAACCTTCAACGTCTTCACTACATTTTGCACCTTTCAACCGCCTTCAAAAGACGGGCAGTTTGGGGAAACCTGATTTCTGAAGTTTCTCCCCAGACCTCGCCCAGGCGCAACATGCCACGGAAGCAGCCAGCGCTATCCTCCTGGGGCAAGATATCTGGGGGAAAATGGTTAAACATATGTCTTCTGGTTGGTGGTTTCAACCCTTTTTTTCCTTTCCTTGCGTTCGGGAGGATTCCTCTCACGCCATGCACTTGTGGCAGTGTCGCCCTAAATTCGAGCAAAATCTGGACCCATCTCAAATCCGGACACTTGCTGTGCACGGATCACTGTACAGACATGGGTCCAGAACTCAGGATCATCCTCGTGCCCATCAGCATCGAGGGTAGCGGGGATTTTCAAATGCCGCACTATACAGTCAACCAGGGCTGCGTTCAACCTACTCGGGTACGCTTTGCCCTGGGAAGTTTTCCAGGAACCATCTGTGTTACGACCTTTCAGATGGATCCACTCCTTCGGGTCCACTGATGGGTCGTGCCAGCTACGCAAAATGTCCTGGAATTGGTTGATGTGCCCCGCCATGAACGTTGTAGGTTTGGCGGAGGGAGCACCAAAGAGGCCCTGGATCACCAAGTGCGTGTCAAGCTTGGGCAACTGCTTGAGGGCACAAAGTTCTGCTGTCTTCCAGATACTTGGAGCAGTGGGATGGTAAAGTGATGGAGCTGGATGTTCCATCAGAATCATCGTCCCATTGAAGTACGCCTCCAAGACCAAGAGAAGCCACGCTTGCATCAGGTCATTCGAGATTAGAACCTGTCTCTGATGCTTTAGAGAATTGAGGCTCATTCCCCATGGTTCTTCTTGCGACCTCACAGGCGGAGGCCCTCCATCCTCCAACCAATTGCACCTGGCAGCACTAAAGGTCTCGCAAGGTGGAGCTCCAAGGATGGCTGCAAAGTACCCTTGAGCAACATGCTTGCCCCAAAGTTTCCGAGACTCATCGCTCCTCATGTCACACAGCTTGTCGTCATAGATGACGTCAATGGTGACCACTTCCATGACCAAACCCCGTGCTGATCCCAGCTTTTTGGCCCAGTGAATGACGTCTCCCTCTCGACGATGCCCCGAGTAGACGTAGAGGATGTAGATGGTCGCACCATAGCCTTTTGGCTGCCGAGGTACCCACTCTGGGCAGGCAATCTTGATGTGGAAGTCAGTTTGCCAAGTGGGAGCTCTGACCTCCTTTGGCTGTGGAGCCATGGGCAGTCTATCGGCCGGGTCTCCGGTCCGCTCAGCTGGCTGCGGCTTGGCCTTTCGGCTGAGAGCAAAGTGTTTGCTCAAGAGCTGCTCCACCCAATTGTAGATTTCAATGTACACTTCGAAGTCAATCTCATAGACCAGCGCATCCTGCAATAGCCGGCTAAATTGCACAAGCCCATCAAAGGCCTGAGGTGTTTCCAGAATTGGCCATTGAGGGGGCTGAGTAACTCCTTGTTGCCAATGAGCCGCCAAAGCCACAAGCTCATCATAGATCGGGTACGGATCCAACTCCACAATCTCTGGCGTCCTGTTTGCAGAAGCACCGTCCTCCGGAATATGCGACTGGGAAGTTCCTGGTGCCTCCTGCGGTTCAATCCATGGGAAACTCCGCTCTGGTGCTGCTTGCTGCCACACCGACTTCTCAGGTAACTTTGGCCCATAGCATTGAAAGGCAGGGATTCGATGTGCTGCCTTTGTGTCAATATTGGGCTTGTAGTTGACCAATGTTTGCGGGTCCAAAGGCATCCACACAGAGCGAAGGAAGGTCAAACAGCGGCCTTTTGGATATTGGAGATGTTGACGCAACCTTTGGACCGTATGGAAGTTTTTGAGGCAGGCACCACATGTTGTGGAGTCCATGTAGAGCCGAACATCAGCATGTTGTTGATGCTGTTTGTACTTGTGCACTGCAAGAGCCCTGGCACTGTGAAAAGCACGTTGGCAGACTTGACACTCATGGTGAGCTATCTCCAGACCATCTTCATCATCAAGCGGGTGGATCAAATCACAGCCCAACTTGCGTAGTCCATCATGAAAAGCCAGGCGCCAAATCTGATACCGAGCCACATTATGTTTGTAAAGAGTATCCGCTTCTAAAGCCCGGTTGGCCATGGTTTCAACCCCCTTTGAAAAATATTCGTCAAAATGGGAATCTTCCCCAAGTAGGGATGAACATAAAAAATATTTGAAACCACCATCTAGTCTTTCATGGATGTTTCATGTTTCAAACCCGAGCAAACAGGTTTGAATTTCCTGTACCAAAAGAAGTTCCCGGAAAAAAAAACCAAGGATGGGTTTGTTGATTTCCCGGGCAACGGCCGCGGTATCTATCTGCGACCTGTAGCTTTTGTCACATTGCCGTGAAAACTTAGGGAAAAACACAACTCAACTCATCAAACCGATCGACAAAAAAGTAGTTGACTACCCTCCCTGAAACTAACACTTCGCCCCTGCCAATAGGCCATCCGAAAAGGAAATCTATCTTCCAACCATCCATTTTCAGGGGCTATGTTGGTTTCAGGGAGGGTACTTCATCTGATTCACAGCTGAGAACTATGACCAACTTCATCTGACATGAATCTATTTTTACTACAACTTCATCTCATGATGTAGTGGGGAAAAAGTAAATTCATGGTGATTCACGTGTATTCATAAAAGCTTCGGTAAAATTCTGATCTCAAGACACTCGAACACATAGCAAAATGAAAACGCGTATAAGTACCATCTATCTACAAGGTCTTGCGACACCGGATGATGATCTACAAACTGTCCATCGATTACACACATGCAAGTGGCTTGTTCCAATCTGAAATCGGCAACGCGCGTTCCAGGCACATGAAACTTTGTCGAAAAAAACAACATTCCCAATTTCATACTTCAATTGGTACATCCAAGATTATTGAACCATTTTGGAGCCAGAATGAGCCAGAATATTCCACAATCCCATCACCACTACATCACCACCAACCCTAAGACTCCTCTCCCAGGAAGAGCTTCCGGAACTCTTCCACCTCCATAAACTGAGTAGTGCTTGTATCATCTTGTACCAAATACAACCATTGGAAGAGTCATTTTGTGAGAATTTTCCATAGATTTGAATGAACAGTTATCTCAAAACGATGAATCCTATTAGAGTACCTAGTACATCGACCATCGACCTTTTGAACGCTCCTGCTCAGCTGAGCATGATTGAGCATGTTTTGTTGGATGTGCTAGGAAATATCAAAACGATTTTACAACCAATCAGGGCTAATTTTTCTACTTGTGCTTTCAATGGATCGATGTGAAATAATATAAACATATGAGGATTTTCACAGAGGTCTCATCTTCATCAGGCATGACACCATGAGAATCATGATTCTTTACTTGTTTACTTCAAGTTTAGTAACTAAATAGCCTGGAAACCCCAAACTATGGTGAACACTTTCGAAACTGTGAAACCCCAAAACAAACGCAGTTTCTCTTGCGCCCGCGCCTCACGTGTGTTGAACTTGGACTTCTCAATAGCATAATTCTCCTGGTGACAAGGCAACCATAGGCAACCAATGATCCAAATGCCAGGCTCGAAATGATCAGCAAAAAAAAACCATGCGTGAAAATGCCTGGCAGTTGACTTGGCACCAAAAAACATGTGATGGTTCGTCTTCACCCTCTTTCACTGATTTTGCCCCAATGAACCACAGACAGGCACCTTGGCCATACGTAAACGATCCTGCATTTCATCCACTTGGCGCATGAGCCTCGAAAATGTCGCACGGATGGATTCGTCTTTTTGTTCAAAACATCTTGGGGGAAAAAAGCATCGGGGAAAAAACGAGGTACATAAGCAAGAAAGGTAGATTCATTCATAAACGTTAAATGTTTCATTTTTGTAAGATGTGGTTTCTGCTTGGTGGTTGAACCAACCCATTTGAAAAAAACAGCTCGTCACACTGGATTCATGTTCCCCCATTTTCAGGGTGAACATTAAAAAGTATTGAAACCACCACCTTGGCTTCTTTTCAAACAAAAAAACGATTTCATTCACTCCAAGGATGCAAATGATGACATCTGCTGGTAGTGTCTTCCAAAAAACAACTTGCTTGGAAAATCATTTTCACACACGTTGAAACTTTTAGGAGTGTCTACGGAACTCCGAGAATCCCTATGGCCACGATGAAGAAACAGCAGGGAATAGGTCACTGACGTCCATGTGCATACATCATATGCATATATGTGTACTACATATTTGCAAACATTCAACATATCATACATACATTGCACCACATATCAATTGCCCTCTGACCCACAATCATCATTTTAACTTCATGACTGGAAATTCTTCTTCAAAAAAACACCTGGGGGTTTGTTTCGTTTTGAACCTGGACCCCCCTTTTGCAGCAAGAAAATCTCGCCTGAGAAAATCTGGGAAGTCCACATGTCCCGTCTTATCAGGATCAACCTGATCAAAAAGGGAGGGCTGCCCGAAGGAGTTTTTTTCCCCCAAAAAAACAGATGGGGAAGTTTGAAGCAAAGAATTGGGTGGTATAAACCCACAAAAAACAGAAGTCTATGATGCAATAGTGGGATTATAACAAGAACCTGAATAATCATATAGTAACTCAATTATCTAATGTGTATGCATGTGCGTATATCACTATTCTAATAAGATCTTGGCATTAGTATCGTTGAGAGCATGTCTGCTTGAGGAAACAAACAACAGGAATCATTTTGGCTTTGCCTGTTACGGTGAACATGTTTCTTTTTGCGGCAAGTTTGCCATGGACACCTGACAGCAACAATGATGGTTTTGAACAAGTACTTCTCTAGCTGGTGGTTTCAACCCCTTTGAAAAATATTAGTCAAAATGGGAATCTTCCCCCAATAGGGATGAACATAAAAAATATTTGAAACCACCACCCAGTTCTCATGAAACACAGTCAGTATTTTCTGTATCTATATCCGAAGTGAATCAGTTTGACAGGTAGTGAGTCTCGTCTTTCCGTTTTCACATCGCCAAGTGGATCATAATATTATACCTTGGCAATGATATTTTTTTGTAGCAAAGCATGTTTGGAGGGAATTGATATCTTATGGGCCTTCCCCCAAAGGTTTTGTGATTTGCCAATGTTTGGAATTTTCGAGAAATCATCCAACAACTACTTGGATGTAAATTAATAAGAGTAGTGACAGTTTGCACAGGATTCACACAAAACTATCACAAAAAGTAGCAACTCGCACGGCCCAAGTGAAGCTCTTTTGACAACTCAGACCGAAATCTGCAAATTTTAAAACGATGACTCTTTTAACTCCTCACTTTCTTGCAATTATTGCTACTTGTACGATCATCCCATTTAGCAAGTGGCTCATAACCATGGTTAGCAAATCTCCTCAGTAGGGTTAGCTTAGGTATTGTCTAGGTTTAAATGGCTTGTAATTTGTAACCCCCTTGACTAACCACTTACCATGTGGGGGGAGCCCATCCTCCAAGTATCCTCCTCTTTATCGCCCTTTTTTCTCCCAAGTTTTTCTGGTGCCTCTGACAAAATCCGAGTGATCTCTGCACGCTTGGCAATGTTCGTGCCCAGGTCCGGGCATAAGTCCTAACCGCTGGCTGACATGAGGCATCAAAATCCTGGTTGGTTCATAGGGATCCTTAAAATGACTTATTAATCAATTATTAGAATCCATATATATATATATATATGTATATATATATATGCATTATGCATGGGGATTGTATAATCCCCCTATAAACAGCAAAAAATCAAGATGCTCTGGTCTCTGCTCAGTTGGTTACCGGCTTCGGGAAATTTGTCCGGAAATTCCAACAGAACCAAACTTTCTGCCTTTGGTTGTGCAAAGCAAAAAGCAATCAATTCTCATCTTCTCTTAGGAAGTAAATTCGACTTGTTTGGTTTTTAGCGGTTCTATCAGCAACATTCACTCTGCCATTTTGACCAAAGTCAAGCCATGTCTTGCATGATCATACTTGGCCAACCTCAAAAAACCCACCAAAAAAGGGAGGGAAACGAATCTCCCTTGGCTCTTTTCATATATTTCTCCGGGTGAATGGCTGAGCAACAAAATCCACCGACCTGGACTAGCCAAGGGAACAAACGAACGGGTCAAAAACACACGGCGGTCCAAAAATCCACGGCCTTGTTTGCAATGGTTGACTTGGATCAGGATGATACACCCTGGAAGATTAACATGGAACCTGAGAATACACCCCTGGAAAAGGAAAATCATCTTCCAAACCATCATTTTCAGGTTCTATGTTAATCTTCCGGTGTGTACACGTTACTTTGAAAAGTTGAATTATATGATGACTTGGAACTACCCCTCACCCAGGATGCCAGTGAAGGTTTAGTTCAGGATCCGCGCTTCCAAAATATAAGCCTGACTGTTACTGGGTAGGGAGTGAGCCCAACTGTAGAAGATTTTCAAGGATTGCCAAAATGTCGCCCTTAAACAATCTTAAATATCACTAAAAAAACAAACGTTGAAAAAACATCACACAGAAAACCCCTTTTAGATCCTTTTAGCCTTTACCCAGCTTTAAACATCTTTAAACAATCCTGGCAACTGGAAAAACATATCCCCTCAAAATGTGCAAGTTCAACATGACCCACAATCAACACAGTCAATTCGACTCTGATATTCCTTTCATTGGAAACTATACCCCCTGACACTATCAGAAACTTACAGAAATACTGTAAGTCCACATGAAACAAAGCATAGATCCTTTCCAAGACTAACCCCTTTCACCTACAAACACTGGCCTTTCTTGAGACATTCCACTTGTATTTTTTGGGATTAAACCTGGCATCCTTTTGATATCCTGGATCCACCTCTCCTGCACCAATTTGGCCATTTCGTGGTTGTCAATATCTCCACTGCCATCAGTGTCATAGACTCTGAACCTCAAACATGCTGAGGAAGATACAAACACAGGGGGTCCCGTTTGAAACGAACCAAGTCTCTGGAACTGGAAAAGTTGCTTTGCTGTTTTTTTTTCTGTGCATCCAAAACACGGGTTGGACATGAGATTTTTGTATGCTTGGTCAATGACACTCATATATATTTTCTCCCTTTTTTTTCCCGCGTCGTTTCGAAACTTCAGGGATGCCATGCCACCACCACGTTTTCTGCCATTGTTAAGTTTCCCTTGTTTTCCCTGCCATCGAAAGATTCAATGAAGCCGTGCGGCTTGACTGAACTTGTTCAACGGTACACCCCTGAAAATGAACCGCGAGAGATCACCAGATCACCCCAATTGAACCAGGAACATCATCTGAACCAAACCTCCATGTCTTTGGGGTCAAAATGTTCATTTTCCATGGTGCATGCTGTTTATTGCCGGTGAATGCCGGTGATTTCTGGTTCTTCATCGGTCCGACACAAATCCCTCCGAGGATCCCCACTTTTCCCTCATCCACTGCACCTCTGACAAGGTATACCTGCCAGTTTCGGTATCCATCCCGGCCAACAAAAACTTTCAGCATTGGGGGGGAAAGGTTATGACAGGCAGAAAATAGATTCTTCGATGGGGATGGTGCAAGAATTCAGACATGACTGGTGCATGATGTAAGATCATGTGAGAGAGAACGAGGATAAGATCAAATAGTGCCTTGCACCCTAAAAGCACAATATGTTATCACATAATATCAAGCAACATCGTTAAGGAAATCAACCAACTTTAGCTCACACATGCAGTCGGCCATCTCCTCAAGTTCTACATCTATGTATGTTTATGTTCTATATATATATATATACGTATATACATACATCATTTCTCAATCTCATGCACCGCTTCAAAATTTTGCCCTATCTATCCCATCTCCCCTTCCCCAAAAAAACGGAGCGCGCACCCCGCATTTTCGCGGATGGATTGTTTGGCCTGGATCCGGCAGTACCGATGGCAGGTTCAAGGGTAAGGGCGCTTGCGGTAAGTGAAGTTTCTGAATTTCAAGTGGGTGTTTTTTGTTGGCACTTTTAACATCATATTAATTAATCAATGGTTGGGCATGCAATTTTTCATATCTACTGTTAGCGCCACTGTAAAACTTGAAGACATGAACTTTTTCCGTGGTGCAGTCAAGGTCTGATCAAACTTGACGAATGGATGTTGTTTTCCCTTCCATCTGGGTGAATGATGATTTCACCAACCTGATTGGTCACTTTTGAAGGATTCCCCTACGAAAAACTACTCTTTTTGGACGTGTTCATGGAGGATGTAGTTTTTGCTGCAAACTACAAGATATTTCAAAGTATGGTTCTTCTGGTCTCCTAAGAACCACGCCGCCTGCATGCGGGGAGCCTTATTTTCGATGACTGATGGATGCAACTGTTCAGCTCGCAAAGATACTCAGAGCATGCATGCCCAACATCATTCACTGAAAAATTCCAACACCAATCGATTGAACTCATCTGAAAACTTCTGGTGGATGTTGTGCTTGCCCTCCTCCAGCTGTTTGAAAGTGCTCAACAAAAGCAAACAAAGGGTCTGAGTGGCACAAAAAAAAAAACATAAAGTACAATTTAAATCCAAATCATGAAATCTTTCCCACTCGTCCAAACAATTTGGCAAATTTACTGTATGTTTGGAAATAAAGATCTTGAACAAATTGGGAAATAATGATATACATCATTCCCCCGAAACTTTTTCCCCAAATCTCCCTTGCCATGTTCCCATCCACCAAACTTCATCCAAACTACCATGGACCTATCATCCCTAAAATTCTCCATGATTTTCCACTTTCATCCACCCTTCCCCGGAACCGGGTAGCTCCGGAAAGATGTGAAGCTTGGAATTGGGAATCGTCTCATGAAACCACTTGGGATGATGCTCTGGTACCAAGGGATCTTTTGCACCATGCCTTGATTTTCAATTCATCAAACTGGAGGATGTGTTGAAATCAATTGGAGGATGGGATCTTAATATTAAGAGATGTATGATGTATATTGCAAGGACTAGAAATATAAGTTGTAAATAGCTATAAGCCTATCTACAATACTGTAGATGGTGAGTACCTAGCATATAGATCGCGAGCAACTGCTAGTAAATAGAATTATTACCAATAATATCCAAAGATGAACGAAAGACCTGCAGAAAGAACAGCTGAATAGTCTATGTGGTGATGACTTCGAACTTAATGCTAAAACTTGATAATCCTCAGACACACTTGGTCTAAAGGATGCTTCTGCAGTAGTTCTACTTCAGAAATCCTAGCACAGATCTTCATGAGCCTTCATCACAACAAAAAAAACACGTACACTCTGTAAAACTAACATGGAACCTGAAATTCCTCCGCTAAACAGATCCCGGAGCTGCTTCACCAGGAGAATCCATGCCAAGGGGAGTCAAAATCAACTTTCAAAAGACACCATGTCACCATGTTACATCCCTAATCATTATCACTCCTATCACTTCAAACAAACCTACCCACTTCAAGATCCCTTCTACTTCAACCCAGCACCCCCCTTCCATTTCAGTATGTTTCCAAGCACTCCGCATTCGTATCAAACTACCCACAGTTTTTAAACCCACACCAACTCGACCACGACGTCAAGTAACAGGATGAAGGTTGGACACTTCACTTCTTTCGCTTCTTTTTGACACATATCACCACCAGCTTCATACATCATCTTCATCGCCTATCAAAGGTTGAACTACCAGAGTGAAGCTGTTGTTGAAGGGTGAAATGGTGGTTCTTTGGGTGTGTGTTTTTTGGGTACCACAACCAAGTTTCTGTCAAAAGATGAAGGGATGCCATCCATTTTAGGGGTAGATATGCTAGAAAAAATCTAGTAACATGCTCCGAACTTGGCATTAGTGAGTGCCCAGACTTGGCATTTGAATTCACTCCAATGAATCGCCGAGTTATAGGACACTGTCAATGGTATTCTGCCACGTTAAAAAAGCAAGTGGGTGAAAAACCACCAACTTCACTGTTTTTTTTTCACCATCTTTTCCCTTTCAACAAGCATTGCTCACGTGATTCTTCACGAAGCTCTCATCCTTCTAGGTCGATGGTTGAGGAATGTTCGACAGTCAAATTGGATCATTTCCCCAAGTCTTGTTGTGTTAAAAAGATCAAATTGAAACCGGCAGCGGCTGTTCTATAGTAGGAAACAAAACATGACACTTTGAGGACATGTTCTGAATTCCCTGGGCTTGGACAATTAATTTCAAACCAAACAAGTATTCGAGTCAAGGTATGAAAACGGGGTGGCGAGTGGCATCACAGAAGGAACTCCACATAGGTTGCAAATCCTCGCCATAGACTGGGCGGTGGGTCTCCAGCATACGCTTGCTCCATGCCTTCGGACTGAGCAATTTGGGTAAGTTTGGTTTCGAGTGGAGATGTAATTAATGGATTCTTATCCTATGAATGTGTGTGTTTTTTCAAAACAAATATTACATAATTATCAATTATATCATATTATACATGATCCATCATTCAATATTATCAAATATAAATACAAATCAAAAATTTCCTCATGATTTTTTGTAACCACCACTAGGAAAGCCAGCTGTTTCAATCCAATCCTTCTTGATGCCTCACCTTCTCATGTCCCCGGCCGTCCGTCAGTCCGTCACAATTTCTCGCCTTCTCCACATCTCTCAGGCCCTGCGCTTTATTGGTCGCGCTGGGGAGAGCTGGTTTTCACCCAGGTGGATGGAGCACATGACAAGGTGGTTGCTTCCAAACCTTATCATATAAAACAAAAACAAGATCTTTAATCTTTAGTCAAAATTGGTGAACATTTCGGAATCTTCGAACAAAAACTAGGGGGTGATATTATAAAGACATTGAAACCATGACCTAAATAAAGATTTTCTTAGAATGTGTAGATTCTAATCACCAATTACAATTATCCCAAGAATAGAAGAACATAGGGCCCTTCAACATGAGTTGTGAATGTTTTCATAAGGGTCATATTCATCCATCTTGCACTGAAGTGTGATTTTTGAAGAAAGAGAACACCTTGATATATTTCCAGACCAAGGTATTTTCACATAGAATGTGCAACTAAAGGTCCATCATTTCAAACATCATCCCATGAGAGGTTTCACCCTACAAGTTTCAAACGCATCTCCCTAAGCATAATCGGCAAAGAAGCGCACACATACACAAGGGTGATTCCAGGGACTCCCAATAATGGGACTCGCTTATGGTAAGCTTCCCATACGATTCCAAATATCTTTACGGATTCTTATGGGAGTGGGATTAGGGAATAGTATGGGGCCCAAGGGGTCCCTTGTCCTTGGGGGTCCCTGAAAATCCCACAGACATACAAGCCTAGATTGGCTACAGGTTCCAGATCGAGAAGGTCACTGCAGCTACTAGCAGCTACGTGATGATACGTTGTAAGCTGATGCAAGGGGAGATGGATGGCTAAACAATATCCCTAATAGGATCCATGGGACGATTGTATATGTACTACTAATTACTAATTTAACATACAAATCAAGTGGTTGTTGGAAGTTGATGAAAGCTGGCAATCCAATATCTTTGAGTATCCTGTGCTGCACTCTCTCAAAAACATCTCACAAAAAGTTATGCCAGGCTAGAGCGTTCCATGAGCGAAAAAACACCGATCCTGAAAATCCATGCATGGAAGATGATTCATTCCCTTAAAAGGGGCCAATGGCCTATTTTCAGGAACAAACTTGTTGCTAGTTTTTTTCGGGAGTGTAGTTCGGCTTCAGCTGACTTGGGAGCGGGCCTCATAAGATTCGACATCCTCTTTGGTGATGAATCCTCACAAGCTCAACTTCTGCTTTTCCAATTGGCAATAGTCAAGAGGACACTGCTGACAAAACATGACTGCTGACATATCAATCCATAGCTAATTCAAGCATAATGTGTATTACATTCCTAGTTATCTGATATTTATTCCTGTAAAGAAACATAGCTGGAAATCCACACATCTTCAATCTGAAATAAAGAAACACATAAACAAATTGACAATAGAAAAAACATTTTCATTCAGGATGCATATTCCAACCTATGGTTTCCAGGCGCTTGGAGATTCGGTCCATCCATATAAAATCGACCATGCCTTGGATACCAAAGACGGCCAACTTCTTTACGGCCTCGGGCCTGACCGTGTGATATTTGTGTGGTTGTTTCCGGCTATTAGGGAAGGTTAAAAAAAGGGGATCAAAGACCAATGGGGTGTTTCCTTAAACGGTGGTACCCCCAAATCATCCATTTTAATAGGGTTTTCCATTATAAACCATCCATTTTGGGGTACCCCCTATTTTTGGAAACACCCAAGTCAATCCTTTGCATCTGTTCTTTTTGCAAGTGTTGACATTCCAATTCAGTACATTCCAAAGTTCCGATCGTTTTACCCAAGTCCTCCCCATCTTTTTGGTGTTGCTACCAGGTTACCATGAATTCATTTCAGTCTCCCCAGTTGAATTTTTGCTGTTTTCTTGCTTTCTCAAATTTAGAAAGCTTCCCCCCCAAAAAATCACCCCAACTGCTGTTTTTTGTCCACTGCCGCGTTCACTATTTCTAGAATTTATCCCAATTTTCTTTGGAACGACAGTCCTCCCGGTGTTTTCCTCCCCCACAAAGTTGAGTCTTTCCAGGCCTTTTGGACGCCAAAATCGTGGCGGAGATAGCTCCATCGCTCCAACCCATGACGTAATATGACTTGATTCCTGCATGCTAGAGATGCGAACAAAAAATGAAAAAATGCTTAGACATCTTAGAACTGTGTGCAGTTGGTTGGATTGAAAAGCTACGATGGCATATGATTTTTGTATCTATTAGTCATCCTGGCTTAAATGAACGAAATCACCGAGCAAATAAACCTCGATTTCAGACTCTTGTGCTCACAGTTTTGTCGTTGAGACCAAGTTGGTGGATCTTCAGTCTGGAAATGGGGGCGTTCCATGAGGTGTAATATTCTCAAACAACTCAAGCAATGTTGCAGTAAGCCGCCAATCCAACACTCGCAGGCGACTTGTCTTCCAACCCAGTTTTTGTCGAGGCTTTTGTGAGTGTACTGGAGGAAAATTCTGGGAAAAAACCTGAAAAAAACTCGACCGTCAGACCAAAAGGCCGCCTAGTGAATCCATGATACCAGCGGCATCGTGAGCGTCCTGAGCTACAAGTAGCTGGGCTACAATGGCTTACATTGCACTAAGACACCGACATAATGGTTGGGATTGGGGCTGTGTGGTTTGGTGGTTGTTGTTTCTGAGTGCGTTTCATGTTGCTTCTACCCTTCTTTTGTTGTTGGCTGGACCAAGCCTTCAACAAGCATCCCGGTGTATTTGACACCTTTCCTTGTCGTACAAGTCGCCAAAAGAGGTTAAACTTCATGGGAAATCCCTGCTAATTCAAGTCACGAGCTTTTTTCTTCCAACATTTAGTTGGGGATTCTTACAGGCTTAGGGCATCACCCGGACTGTTTTCTTTTCCGTGAATCAAACTCCTGGGTTGTCTTTCGCTGAGACTTTGGAGATTCAAACAGCATCAACAAAAAGCAGCCCCACAAACTTGAAGATACCTCCAAAAAATGATTCCAAAAATCATCCAACAAAAAAATTCATAGACAAACGGCCTTGTTTTGATTACAAATTCATAAATCATTTTAAGAATTCAGGGATTTTTGAAGCCTCTGATTTTCAAAACGTCATCTCACCGACTCCAGCATTGCATAACCCCAACCCAACCTGCTTGCCCTCAACCCAACAACCCAAATCAACCCCAAGCTTCAAGGTGATAAAAATCCGCGGGATAACGACGTCCCGGAGGCCTAGACCTTGGTTGATGGCCCCTGGATCACCCCAGGTGAGCCCACCCAAAAAAAACACCCCGAGGCCGAGACCTTACTTTCCATCATACTGGTTGGTTCAGATCCCTTACAAATGGTTTATTAATCCCCACATATCTGGGTAGTATACTCCCCTAAATACACTAAACAACCCAGGGTGTGTTTTCATTGCTCCGGTGTGCGGGGGATATATCTAAGGATTTTCATCTACTTACAACAAGTGTAGCTGAAGGTTGTTTTAATGGAGCTAGTTCATCCACTGCATATATTATTGATAGTTGGAATTGGTGATTTGTTTGGAATCCACCGAAAATATATGGACGTTTGGGATGGCAAACGTAGTGATATGAGACTTCACTAAACCCATTGGTTTGGGTCCTATGTTAGCATTGGCAGCTGCAGAAAGGCTATTCATTCGGCGAATAGCCAGCCTCTTGGCAGAGTCAGTAATTTCTTATGTTGTTGTTCCCTTCAAAAATTAGCAGGCAATAACTCGACAGTGAAACTAACGTAGTGCCCTTGAAAGAGAGAGTAAACTTCACCTCCAAAAAGGAAAAATACAGTCCTTAAAGATCTTAAAACGCCTGATTCTGGGCGCGCACACACGTTTGGATTTTGTTTACTCCAAGGATTATGGCTCATCAACCCACCCCGCCCTAACGTACCCCCTAAAAAAATATAAGGGTTTCATGCGGCCTTGTTAACGGAAATTACTGGTTAGTAGGCCGTTAAATACGAGTTGCAGCTTTCAACCCCATGTGCAACATATTCGTGAAATCGGATCATTTCCCCCAATCCAAATAGGGATGCAACATAACATAAATATTTGAAACCACCACCAGGCAGTCACTTGTTTTTTTCCCAGCTGGTTGTTTAGAATAGTGATCCTTACCAATGGTTTATGATCATCCCTGTAATGGTTTATAAGTTATAAGGGTTTGAACCCCCCTATCCTTTGGACCCCAAAACCATGAAACATGAAGGGTTTTAAGCCCTTAAAGTATGGGTTATAACCCCTAAAAATGAAGGTTATGGGTTCCCATGGATAGGGGTTGAACCAACAACTGAACTTCCTAAGGATGGTGACCTTCATCCACCGAGGTACTTTCCATAGCCCCGCGGATCAAACGCCACGACGCCCAGCGATGGTGCCAAACCCTCCAGCTGTGCCGCGAAGTCCGTTTCGGCAGTACCCATGGCACCAGGTAAGCAAATCACCGGAGGACCTTCAAATGGAACAATGACACTTAGGATCCATGGGACGATTGTATATGTATTAACCACCAAAAATCAAGCATTCAATGTACGTAAATATGCCATACATGGATGGTATGGGTAATAATATGTAATAAAAACTAGTTGGTGGTTTCAAGCCATCTGAAAAAATATTCGTCAAATTTTTGGATCACTCTTCTTGGGTAGGGGTAAAAATTAAGAAGACACTGGTTCAACATCCCGTTTGGTTGATGTCGTTGGAGGCCAATAGAATCCCCATTTTGAATCAACCCAGTCTTTTTGGATGTGGTTGGTGCTTGGAAACAAGTAGTTCCTTTCTTACAGCGCCGCCACAGTTGGTACACTTTGGTGAACAAACATAGCAGTTGATGGTTGTTCTCTTATTGAAAATTTTTATTACCATGCTACTTCACCAAAGAGTACACCTGCCGAGTGGATATCGCAATCCCGAAAAAACACACCCGAAGCTTTTTCCCAGCTAAAATCGTCGCTTTTGGAAACCGATCCTTTGCCGTTTCTCGGCCCAGCCTAATTTCAGGGGCGAATTGTTAAACTTCCAAGAAGTATTGTTTTGATACTGTTGATGGAAGAAATCCTGCACCACCTGGGATGTATGCAACCCTGTAAATAATGGGATATTTGCCATATCAACTTTTTAGCCGGATTTTTTCCATCAACAGTAGTGCCAAATCTGACTGCTTCTGTCTTTCCACGCACCTTTGGCCACATCGCCTCGGGTGACCACATACCTTAGGCGCAACAACAAGATCATCACTAACCAGCAACCAACCAACCAACAAACAAACACAACAGAAAAGAAATACACACTCTCACACATGAAAATTGACGTAATAACACATGTTGTATCAGAAAGAAGCGACAAACACTTTGCCTTTTCAAGAAACGATTATTCGAACAGGTGACATACACACACTGTGGTTGTCTTATAGTAACATCAGCACATGAACTTCCAGTTTACTCTTTCTCCCATAATCATAATTCAGTGGAAAATGGCGGGAGATTTGAAAGGTAACGATCCTATTGGGGACACATCCATTTTTCACTGAACCCTGATTTTGGGAGGAAGGGTAACGGTTCACCCCTTGAATCCATCTTGAGGTCAGGTGACAGCTTCCTTCCATTGACATCCAAAAAATGTTCGCCTGATGCCACACCACGCGTGAGCTGCTGCTGCAGCAGCTGCAAACGTTGAAACGCACGCACCATCGGCGATGGTACCAGGCAGGAAGCGAGCCAGGTTACGGTTAAAATATGTAGATACAAGGATTCCAAAATGATGATGTTTTCTACTAAAATCATATTATAATATAATATTATATGGATAAAACATGATATGTCAAATGCAAATTGCAACCCAATACCAACAGCATGTATGTGTATAACATATAGTATGGATACAATATGATGACACTCATCGGGGTGAACGTACAAGGGGGTTACTGTTCAAGTCTTTCTTTGGTATGCTTGGTAGTTTCTCCAGTTACAGCAAGCTTCGCTCAAACCAGAAAAGGCTTCGGGGATGTACAAAACATCTGAGAATGACCATCTTTGGGTGCATCCCAGTTCCACTACTTCTGAATAGTAAAACATGTTGTATCTACCCCTTACCAGAAACAAACAAATCATCATAACATTTGCATGTAGCTTTCACGGGAACATCATATGAGAAGTCAACGGGAACCAACTCTCCATGTTCGTCGAATTCTCCGCCTCGGCCACTAACTTGGAACAAATCAAGTGGAAGACTGCCAAGTCGATTTTGTTGGACATCTCATCCTCGCCGAAAAACGAGGAGAAGTTGGGGGGAGGAAATTGAATCTTTGGTGGCTTGTTTTTGGATACAAAATCTCATAGGGTTTCATCACGGACGATTGTATATTTACCTACATGTGGTTGATGTTTATGGTAAATGTAGGTAAATATACCGTACACGGATTGTATTGGGCATTGTATCCAGTATAACTTCGTGAAACTGAAAAAGGTTCCATTCCCCTCAATTTTCCGTGTACTTCTGGGTCACGAATCGTGAAGATCTTGGTCGAACTCCAGAACATTTCTAGATAGAATTCCAAAGCTCAAGGGTCTATGGGAGTTCTGGTGATTTGCTGAGGATTCATTTAAGCTCCAACAAGGCCCAAAAGCGCAGAAATTCTTCAAACTGACTATCTCCTTCCATATCACAGGTATTCACTGGGATTCGGAAGCTGAAAAAACTTCAGTACTTCCAATTATTGTCCACGAAGAAACAACACATACACAGCTGGAATTTTCACTAAAGACTCAAGATCCTGGTTTTCCAAAAAAGTATTCCCATGTGACAGTCCAATTTTGAAGATGAAATCATGTTTCTGAACAACTTGGAACGAGGCTGCCTTTTCTGGGCGGACTGAACATCTGATTGAAACGAAGGGTTCACGACAGAAGGATCGAACAAGAGAGTGATGGGATGCTCAGAAAGTGCTTGACGGATCCCTCTTGTATAAAAAAGAATCAAACGAAGCTACTGTCTCAGCGACTGTTTCATGGAATTTTGAATGAGTCTTTCTGAAACTGATGGTAGGCCCTGCAATCAAGTCTTCAACAAAAAGGGAGTTCATCTTGCAAACCCAAGTTTTCGGCTCACAGAGATATACTACTATATGCTAATCACATTTCTGAATCTTCAATCAGTCATGCTTCTAAAGCAATATCAATTCACAATCACCCTAAGCAATGAGATATTCATAAACCTTTCATATTGCAATAATCATACATATTCTGTCCCTCAATATGTTCTGAAAAACCGTGTTTTTCTTGATATTTTTCATATACATCTACAGCCGCAACACAAAATCATCCACTGCAATCTCAATATTCACCGCCCCGCCTCATTGTCACTGCCATTTTCTGAGCCTCAGTTGTTGAATGCGAGCATCGTTTCCCAAGGATTTTCCATTGATGTTTCACTCACCTGTGGGGATACCCTCCTCGGAACTAACATATCCCCACCTGAGAAGATTGGATAATCATCATCAAACATACCTTGGGTGGGGATATGTTCGTTTTTAAGAGAGGGTATTCCTTACGTTGTGGGAAGGAACTATGAAAACCCTTGGATTTGAAAGGGGGGATTCCCTAGAATTCTGCCTCTGAAGTCGAAGTGTTACTAAGAATATTTTTAGCCTCCGAAATCTCCCATTTTCAATCGGAAATGACAACATAAAAACGACACAAACCCCCAGTCACCCCTGTAAATATTGGCCCCGTTTCTCAGCCATGGTTTTAACCATCGTGTTGGGTGAATTATCTACCATCCTGTATCCCAAGTTCTTTAAACACCTCCTTTCCTCTCCCAAAGAACTCCTAAGTTGCCCTGGCTGTCGGAGGCACCAGCAAAGCTCGAACTACTGGAGTTTTCGGCAGTCTGTTGCGGATCGGCAACAGAGTGGTTCGTTCACAGGTTGAAGATACCGTACCCAAAGATGCATCTTTGCGCCTGCCTTAAATGTACTGATTTTCTCGAAGAGCCTGAAGCCTTCAAAATTTGAGTGGTTGGAACAGTTGCTGAGTATGACTTCAAACGGCTCGAATCTTCATAGCTCTTCATGATGTTACTACAAGTTCCCCAAAATCAAACAACAGCTCGACCCTGCAAAAGGCTTGAAAGAATTCCTTCTTTCCTTTTGAGGATCCTTCTTGGGAAAGCGTCATGAGAGGGTCAATCTTAATTAACTGAAGGATAAAAATATCTTTTCAAAACTCCCCAATACTCAGTTACTCACATCCGGCCTTCGAAGGTTGAGGTTGATGCTTAAATCCTCATCTATCTCATCTGCTCTCACAAGATACTCTATAATCTTTATACATATTTCCAGAGTGCCAAAGGTTGTTTTTTTTTACTACCCTGTGATTTTGAGAATTCTGGGGTTCTGAATCGCTCCTCATTTAGTAGGAAAATACATCATGCCTGGCTCCAAATCGCTCCCTCAATATCACAGAGTAGCTGATCAATGATCAATCCCAAACACTTACGGTATGGTATATTTACCTACATTTACAATGAAAAACAAATGTAGGTGAATTTTCCATTCCCATTGGATGGTATGGGAATCTTTATCACCTGTTTCTCGTTATTTCCCCCTCACGTTTCCTCACTTCGGCCTGGACAGGCTTAGCCTTCAACAAGAGCTTCGAGGACTGAAGGTTGGCCTCGGAAACAAACATCAAAACTGGAGCGTTTTTCTCACCAATCTGGCCAAATTCTAACTGGTTGGTGGTTTCAACCCAATTGAAAAATATGCTCGTCAATTTGGATCATTTCCCCAAGAGTAAGGAGGTGAGCTGTAGGTGTGGCGGATCTGTAGGTGTGGCGGAGCCGTAGGTTTGCAGAACCGTAGTTTTGGCGAAGCTGTCGGGTGGCGGAGCCGTCGTGTGGCGGAGCCGTAGGTGTCCCCCACCCCGCCCCCAAGAAACAAACTAACTCTGCCAAAAAACGTTTGTTTTGGGTCTTTTGAAGCACGAAACAAAGGTTTCGTGGGTGGCCAAAAGTTTGTTTCGGCCCCCGAAACAAACGTTTCTGTTCGTAAAAGGCTTGTTTTCCCCAAACTTGCTAACTTGTGCTGGCATCCCTACTGTTCCCCAAGTAGGTGTGAACACTAAAAATATTTCAAACCACCACCTAGCTGCATATTCACCAACCTAGATATAAGAAAATTTCCCCTACAAAATAAACCACCATTTGGGGGTGTTTTCGGTCCAATGACTTCACCAGGTGGGAGTGATTCCAAGCCAAGTTGCACATACACCCCCCGAAAACTAACGGCTGGATACCCAAAATGATGGGCCTTGAAAAGGTGGTTCTATGGAAAATGTGGCCGTTTTATTTATTTGGTATCTAAACTGTAAAATTATGGGGAATCATTTGATTTGGAAAAACCATGTGCCACTTGATACTCACTCCACAACTCAGACTTAAGCGCGAGGTCTGGGCATGACCGTCCTTCAGTTTGGTTGGGGGCATCCCCATCAACTCTGAGATTTTCTCCCCAGGTTTCCCGAACCAAAGCTGCCAGATTATTGGGTGGCGGCAAAATGGAACCTTCGGAGGTTGGAATGTTTTGGAAGTCCATCAAAAAGATGGAACGTTCATCCCTCTGGTAAACAAACAAATCACAACTGGTTGGTGGGTTCAACCCATCTGAAAAATATTACTGTAGTCAAAATGGGAATCTTCCCCAAATAGGGGTGAAAATAAAAAATATTTGAAACCACACCTAGACAATAGTCTACCGCTTCATATCTTGTATAGGTCCACACTTGCAGCAAGCGAAATTTGGACGCATTCTATTTAGAGAATGGCTACCTGTAATTCTAGAAATACCTTTGGATAAGCCTTCCTTAGTCGCGTCCCGACAAACAAACATAATTTCTTTTGGAAGTGAACAATAAATTTGGGATCTACTCCCCACTCAGCAACAGTGGCAAAGAAGGGATTCCCTACTAAAAATGCAATAGTCCTGGTGGTGACTGGCATCCCGGGGGGTTAACCCCAGACATATTCTCCTCGCCCAAACGAATCCCACAGAGCAAACAAACTTCAGCAGCTTTTAAAGTCTTGCGTGGTTTGACACCACCCCACAAATTAGCGGCTGGAACCTTAAAAACACCTATACATAAAAGGAAAATCATCTGCAAACCTCCATTTTTGGACAATTTCTGGGTTCAAAATGTTACTGTAATTTCCAGGGTGTCAGTTGACACAAAAACGACATCGAGCTGTTCTCTTTTTAAAACATGCAAGGCACTGAAGCGTCGTTGGTGCAAACTGCTGGCAATGGATTGTCCTTAGATCACTTTGAGATAACAGATCTGGTCATCTAAAATTCCAATCATGGAGGAATCGGCACCGAAAAGACAAAAAACACAATCCCCTATCGATACTCATTTGAAAGGACATGGAACCAATGCTACTGCGAGGGACAGAAGGAAAAAGAGGTCACGAAGACAAACAACTTCTATCAAAGCCATTCCCATCCCGTCATACTGCTTGGTTCACATAGACTCACATATTGCATATCTAGATTATAGATTCGCTAAATGAATCCAAAAGAACTGTATTAATAATAAACAAACAATCCTATTGAGCAGGACAGTATAATCCAGTGGTATATGACCCAAAGAAACACGCTTTCCAATCGTTGGTCAAGCGAGATCCACAGTTCGCGTCATCCATCACCCTTGTATTGTAGGGATTCAAGAAGGGGCTTCAACTAGCTCCTCATGTGACTGGGAAATACACACTTCCAATATCACTGCAAACCTTGAAGAAATGCTTCCATGCTGAAGCAGTCGGGGTTGGTTGAATTTGTTTCATCAACACCATGTGGATTGGTGTGAACAACTTCAACGTCAACATCAGCCAAATTGGTGAGTGAGTCTCGTTGCAAATTTAAAAAATCCTGCAATCCTGAGCGATTTGCTCGGCATTTCCTTCTTTACAACGAGGGTCCCCTACCCACAGTGACGTCCCACGAAACCTGGGGAATGATGGTATCGTCCTACGTTTATTGTTTGTTAATTCACAAACCAATGTAGCACATTATAGCATTACACAACTGGGTAGCTGGCCACCTGCTGTAGATCTTACACAACTCACTAGCAGCCCTAGTTAATCACAGTCTGATTATGTGGATGCTGTGTCATACATCCATCCCCTATGCATGAAAGGACATCAAATTTAGAATGGAGATTTCCTTTCACTAATCCAACAGAGCAGGAAAATTTCCCCTTTCAAATGGGAGATCAATCCTAGTATATTCATGGTGCCAGCTATGTTCGATTACCAGAGACCTCCAACTCCCTTAATGCTCAGTGACTTGTCTCTTCCACTTGCTCCTTCGTTGCCTAGCGGAGCAAATGTGGGGCATGGCATCATACAAGAAACTCCTCCTCCTGACCATAATCATCATCATCATCATCATCATCATCATCATCATCATCATCATCATCATCGTCGTCATCGTCGTCATCGTCATCGTCATCATCATCATCATCATCATCATCATCATCATCATCATCATCATCATCATCATCATCCACGATGCATGATCCACGATCGTTCATCTTCCGAACCCTCCCACCTTGATGCCCACGCTGCGAAGGGCTCGCACACATGAATCCACCTTCACACCAGGTTGTTACAGGCAAGGCCTCCAGTTCTTGGGGATGGTTTTATGAAAGTTCACCCAAGACTATCCCAACAATTGGAATTAAGGCCCTTAAAATAATCTTTCAATTTGGGAATCCCCGTACACCTTCATTTGCCACTGTTACTGCGTGAGGGGGAGTATATCCAACTGCGTGTAGACATCTGCTCCTGCTTCGACCTCAAGGGCCGAAAACAACAACAACAAGTGAGCTGCATCTCCATAATTCTCCACGGTCAAATTCTGGTTAAACCATCCAATTTTGAAATATACAGTAGCGGTGAAATATAGTGATCTTCTATCTTGCATTCAAACAAGGTGAAGATCAAACTTTTTCGAAACCATGACTTCAACCTTCCCAGCAGGTCTGCACCTCCAAGTGCTTTTCTCCATGTGGCAGGGCATGCTGAAAGGCAGTGGTCCAAGCGGTAAGCTCCTGCGCGAAGTGGAACGATGGAAATAAGGGCACTAGGAAAACACAGAAGCAAATGAGCGATTTGAAACATGTCCG
Source organism: Breviolum minutum Mf 1.05b.01 (assembly GCA_000507305.1). Classification (NCBI taxonomy): domain Eukaryota; class Dinophyceae; order Suessiales; family Symbiodiniaceae; genus Breviolum; species Breviolum minutum. Next base: position 4,139 of record DF243350.1, on the reverse strand, counting down.
TTCTTGCATCTGATTTATTTTTTGTTTTGATTAGGTCAACATGCAAATATTGCCAGGCGCGAAATCTGAGGGTATCTTTCTGTAAATACCATTTACAACAAACGGAGCTTTTTGGTGACCTGATGATTCTGATTCAACCGCTCCCCCGTTTTTCGATTACATGAAAGTCACCCAAAAAACAGGTAATACAAGTTGCCCAAACCGAAAAGTGAAATGAAATGGCAACCATGTCTTTAAAACCCTCCTCCTTACCTTAAAAATACTTAAGGCCTTCCCTTTAATTTTCACCATAACCTACCAGTCCCTGTGACCAGCTGAGGCACCTTCTCTTGGAACTTGCGGATCAGCTTGCGCAACTCCACAGCATCTAAGGTGCCAGACTCATCAATGTCCACCTGTTGAGTTACTTGCATGGATGATTTTTTTTCTGGATTTTTTTCTGTGGTGGAAAATCCCACGATTTTTTTTTTGGATCCTAGGCCTATATATTCCAAGTTATATGGCTATGGCTGCTATGATATCATTAAAACTCACCTTGGATCTAAAAACGGTGATAAACACACAATGGCCATCACATGGAGATGAAGGTCTCTCCAAACAATAGTAGAAGGAGACTAGCGTTGGCGACATTGTCTTATTGCAGAGGTAGTGGCGACGCCGGTGGTGTTGGTGATATCTTTCTTCTTGCAATGGTGCTTCTTGTAATTTCATCATCATCATCATCACCATTATCATCATCATCATTTATCATCCTTTATCATCATCTTCTTTACCATCACCATCGCCATCATCACCAATATCAAAACAATCTGACCAGTCAACACCTGAGATTCGAGAATCCAAACAACACCTCCATGGGACCAAAAAGCTCCCTCTCGACACCTCCGAGACCAGCATCAACTGCACATCAAAGCCTGAAGAATAACCCATCCATCGCAGGACCTGGTCGTCAACGTAGGTCAATGGAGGGGTGACCATCAATAGTATCCACAGCATCTATTCAATGGTACGCCTAAAATTAAACAAGGTTCACCTGAAAATCAGCCCCTGCGAGAAGAGATTCTTCTTGGAAACTATCATTTTCAGCTACAAATCCAATGGAATTTTTCTCAATAGCGCTGATGCTAGATGTTCTAAAAAACTTGGGTCAATGAACATTGGCTGTTGACAATAAAATAGATGAAGGAAGAGGTGCTTCTGATTGAAAACGTGGGATTCACCCCAACATGTTCTATTTTTTGGAGGTGAGTAAAATCCGGGAAAAACATAAAGGTTCTGTGTAAGGACACACAAACACATAGCCATAGCTAGCTTTCTTTCAGGGGTCATTATATTACCAACCCAAACAATGCACTAGAATAGGGGAAATTCGTCAAATCACCATACATTTGCATTGTTTGGTCCCCCCCACATTTATAGTGAAAATGGTGGTACCCCTGGGATGGTACCCTAGCTGTTTAACCCCCCCCAAGCAGCCCTTTAAAAGGAGACAAAACCGCCGTATATATACCCAATAAATACATACTATATAAGGATCGATAAGGTGTATATGGGGTTGATTATCAGGGATACCATCCCAAGGGGCATCCACCATTTTCCCTATGACACATGGGTAATTTAATGACCCCTGTAAATTTTGCATGCTGGCAACAATCTCAAGCTGAAAAGACTGGACCGAGTTGAATCAGCATTTTTTTGTATGCCTGACGTTGTTTCAACGAGAATATCTGTTATCTCAAGCCTTTTTGCAAAAACGGTATGAACAAATGCTGAAACAAATGCAAAATTCGGTGTACCTATCTTGTCAAACTTCCGGCAAGATGGAAAGTAAACCTTCCAAACTCAGGCAAATGGATGTCACCTTACATTTAAAAATAGCTGCAGTGATATATCTAACACAATCCATTGACATTGAAACATGAAACCACTACTTGTACCCTGTGAATCAATATTGTGTTGTTATAATTTGCAGTATGATACAGTATGTAAATTCAAAAAAACGTAGCCCATTTCCCATCGCTCATTTCTTTCCCCAAATGCCCCCCTCTCTTACCTTGCCAACATCTTTAGTGTCGATCTCTCCATAACCTCACAACTTTGGACGGGAAGCAGCACTGCGACAAAAAAATGTTTTTTTCCATCCCAGTCGAACAGAAAATTTGGAAGATCCTACTCAGACTGTTGATGAAAGAAATCCTGCACCAGTTGATAGGTAGTTTATCCCATTATTTACAGGGGTCTTATACATTCCAGGTGGTTCGCCGGATTTCTTCCATCGACAGGATTACTGTAGCTCCCCAAATAAGGGTGCAATGTGGTGAAGAAATGGTGAAACTACACAACAAATAAATGCATCAATTCTTGATTTGGCCATCACTCAAATTACGGCACTGCAGATTTGGGCATGTTTGATATTCCAAGCATCATCCATTTTTGGGGTTCCATCACTTTGAGTCACAGCCATTCTTGAGTATGTCTCCTCCTGCTCATCTTCATCCTTGATAAGGCTCTGGAAAATCAAACATTACATGACACCAAAAAGCCAAGAGTAGCGAGCATAATGAACAACAAATACATAAATACTAACAATCGTGATTAGATATAGTCACAACAACATCCGATCTTCCTCACCTTCCTTCTTTTCCAAGACATGGCCTGTCTTGTCGTATTTCTTCACGGCAGCTTCCAACTCCATAATCTGCAGTGTTGCTGAGTGAGCAAACATGACGAACAAAAACTCACAGCAAACTAGGTAGCGACTCTTCTCACCGTCTCTCTTCATAGAACCCGTGAAATACCGCGCCATTTCTTACTTATATACTGTATATAGATGTAGACGTTTTGGATATTTTTTGAACGTTCCCGTGGTCTACTCTGGTGTTGTAGTCTCTTTGATTTCCAGAGAACCAATCGCTTACAACATCTTTCACCAACTGAGCCACAAAAAACACCTCTTACTTTCCATTATATTGTCTGTTTAATAGGGATCTTAATTATAATGGTTATTATAACCCCCACATAGCTGGGTATTACATATTCCATCCCCAACAAATCCCCAACAAGCAACCAGGGGCCCAAAATTTCATGATTTTTCATGGCTCAAACTTGTGAGTCAAATGATCCCTCCTCCAAGTCAGTGGTAAATTTCATTGGCAACCCGCGAAGTTCCCAGGATTGCAAACCAACCACCAATCAAACTACTAGTTGATATGGATGACCAATGAATTGAATTGGATGAACGTATAGCCAAATATAAAGACAATACCAATGTATATATATATATAATTATATATATACGTACGTGTATATATATATATAAATATACAGAGTCTAGAGATATCGGATATCATTCATACGAAAAAAAAGTGACCCCGCAAGAACTTGATGATGTCACCATATTCCATTGGAACCTGGATTTTCCATCTTGGTTTGATACCGTAAAACATCCGAGAAAATAACCAAAAGCGGCCAGCATTTGGAAGAGTCAATGATACCATGGAAGGAACTCTTAACCGGGATCAGAATCAGAATCATTCATGTCATTTAATATCTATTTAGCAAAAAAACAATATTTAACAATAATGCATCTTGTTTGCGCGCAAACACTTGTAAAACAAGTAAAGTTCCTTTTTGGGATTCATCTGTGTAAATTTTGCTTGCAACCTTTTTAAAAACCCTTCACTTGCACAAACCTTCACACCTTTCAAAAATGCCCATTTTGAATGTCTCCCCCTCCTGCGAACGGTCAAGGCCCTCTCTTTGTCGGTAGACCTGCAAATAATCTTACATATAAATTTTCAATACAAATGGGATTCGCTAATTTTTCAAAGCAGGTGTGCAAAAAAAACTGAACACTTTTTGTGTGAAAAAAACATGGAGGATACCAGTACCCCACCCCCCCCCCAAAAAAAAAAGAGACCAGGTGATTCAAAGTGACCTTTTTAGCTCCTGGTTGGAGGCCACTTAATCCCTGAAAGGGTCACTTAATGTCACTTAACCATCCCAAAAAGGTCACAAAAAAATTGCCCGGGAAACATGTTTTCAAAACTCCTAGGTTTTGGTCCTATGTTTCCTTCTTGGAGATTTTTTGGGGGGCCAGGCAGCATGCCGGTTTTTTGTGTTTTTTTCGGAACTTTTTT
>DF243349.1:25683-40788 GCA_000507305.1 Breviolum minutum Mf 1.05b.01 | reverse complement strand
AAATCTGCAGGGGGTCAAAATAGAGCGGGGGGGATGTCAAAAAAAAGCGGGGGAGGTCAGAAAAAAGCAGGGGGGGTCAAAAAAAAGCTGGGCCCCTTTTCATTTATTGTCCAGGAAAACCTCCACAAAACAGAACCGATCTGAATTCACGTGCCTACAGAAATAATGGACCAAATCGCAACAAAAGCGCAGCTATTCCCGAGCTTCTGAGGTTTTGGTGATGGCCCGATGGGATTGAAATCACTGCTGCTGCAACGGCATTGGTGCGCTCGGGAAAAGTTGCTGACATGCTTCTTTGCTCAGCAAGGGGCTCTGGCAAATCATGCTTCAAGATCCACAAACGATCTATGCTACTCATTTGTTCAAACAAACACAAGAAATGTGGGGTGTCCCAGTTGAAACGAAGGAACCGTGCAACCGCCCCTTCTAGCTGGAAATGTTCAAGGCCTCACATGCTATGTGAGGTCTTCCTTTCTTTCTCAGTGGATTCTGCTTCAGCCGTTTTTTGCCCGGCCTGGAGAAGTCAGATCTGATGATCCACCCATGGAAAACAAGGGCTTCCCCTCATCGTTGGGAATTGCCAAAAAAAAAAGACATGTGTTTTCGTTGTGTAACCTCCTAAGCAGTAAGCATCTCCCAGTGATTCCTTCCATCCCAAACCACATTTGTTCGAAGCCTCACAATCCGGGAAGATCCAATGGAAAAGCGAGCCGATAGCATTCAATGGTGAAGATCCCTGCGCACAATAGTCAAATGGTCCAGCAAGCTTTTGGAGCAAGCCATGTATTGGGAATTATTTGGAAGTGATCCATCAAGTCGCTTATTTGGGATCATTAGGGCGAACGAGTCAAACAACTATTTCTCTCTTGACAACTGGCCAACAAACAGCTTGGGCTTCACGTTGGATAACACTCCCCTGTCACAGGCTCAATCAATAAAATCGTGCAAGGCTCATCTACCCGCCTGCCACCAATCTGAACTGGAGCCGTCTTTCTGCTGGGCAAGCCTTGCTTCTTGAAAACTTCCAAGTCAATGTGATGATGTTGATGATGGCTACTGGCAAGAATGAAGACAAGATGATACACATACTTGTTTACATATGTGATTTCTGATCCAGGAGAGTCTAGAAGCGAATCGCTGGAGCACTTCAACCCCATGTGCTGTCAAATTGAGTCTGGTTCCATTCCAAGTTGTCAGGAAGACCGCCAGAAGATGCAGCTAAAATCTCGACGCCCTCCTCCACGCTAGCGTAAACTCAAGAAAAACAGAATCTGTCAAGAAAGCCCCTCTACCACACAACCACAACAACAACAACAACAACAACAACAACAACAACAACGACAACATGAACAACAACCACCGGCCAAAGAAAATGTGACTCCTCGTCCACTACCCTGGAACCTTTACGATGAAGTCGTCCAGACCTGCCCAGATTCCAAATCCCAGAAGTGTTTCCAGGCGTTTCAAACTGTGGCAGAAGTGGCAAACACAGATGCCATACTTTTCCATGCATAGCAGCCTGAAGTCCGACATTGTTTGGCTGCGGGGGAACTTGTCGATGGCCTGTGGGATCTCAAAACATCAAGCCTTGAGACCTTCAAGGCCTGAACGAAGATGTCACCATATGGTAAATATGATCATAACTTGCCTTGGCTTGTGCTTGGGCCATATCCAGCAATGTGCTTGGAGACACTTGACAATCTTTAAGGCCTGGCCGCAATTTTGATGTCAGGATCCAAGTCGGTAAAGAAAAATCCTGCCAGATAATGGGCTTTGGTCGGTACTGTCTTTTTCTTCGGAATTCATAGATCACCTTGTTTCAAACAGTTCATTCTATGTCAGTTTTCAGTTCAAAGTACGCTTTTGGGCAGGTGACCTGTTGGTCATAGCCTTTTTGAACACGTGGCTTCAAAGGCACATGGTCATCCAGAAATACAGTAACAGGCCCTCATCTCATCCTCCCATCTTATCATCTCATCCATTCCAGACTTTCAGCCCAAGCCTTGTATGGTATCCATGAGCTCCTACAGTGATCCAATCAACTCAAATCAACTCACTTCTCACCATCGAGTAGAGAGATACGATGTAGAAACCAGCTGCAGAATCAAAACACTGTTGAAACCGTGGTCTTTCGAAGATGGCTTTGTCCACATTTCAAACACTCTCTGAATGTGAAGATGATCAAACTGTGCAAAGCAAGTAATCTCTATATATATATATATATAATCTTCCAATCTCACAATGATCACTGAGAAAACCAGAAAATGCATGAAAATCCACTCTTTCCAAACCCATGCGACCATGCGGCATGACACCCGATGACACCCTCTCCTCAAAGCTTTGCCGTTGTAGCAACTGACTCTCTTGTGAGTCTAGGAGCGCCACTGCCCTTGGCGCGAAATTCTGGCAGAGTGAATCAACCAAGCCAAGGTGGAAACTTTTTTCGGCATGTGTTGATTCCCACATTGCATACTAGAGCATATATATACGTTTATCTTGTTATGTTTTCTAATGTACAATGTATGAATCAGTGCAAAACCAGTATTGGTTTCCGACTGGAATCAACCATTTTCTGTAGAGCTTGGGGGTAGCTGACTTTGAGATATATACTATACACCAATGGAGAGAGCGAGAGGGAGTTTCTCACCTATTGCTCTGGTCATCTCTGAGGAACCCCACAGCGACAGCAACGAGTTCAAACCCAACTCTATAAACTGCAAGCAATGCCTCAGCAGCATGGATAGGACCAGCAAGGAAGCCCCAGCCCCAATCCAAGACTGATTTTGAGGAATCCCAACATTACCAATGGGGGGAAACGTGGAAACGTCATCACTTCTAAGTTGAGTTGGATTCACAATGATGTCGCTTCAACTCCATGTCGGTGTGACTGACCCGGGGAACTGGCAGCAAGGTTCTCAAAGGAAGCCAGGCAACCAGCATCGACAGTAAGGCCTCAACTACATTTGACCAAAACCTTTACGACTCACTTTCATTACTTTGGATACCAAGAGGTTTAACAGTTCAACAGTTCAACAGTTTTGCGGTGTTTCATCCCACCTGTGGTAGAAACATCTCGGTGAGTACACCATACCTGCAGCTGTCCATCACAAGCGTTTACCAAAAACGAACAACTGACTCACAACTGGCACCTCGTGAAGTGCTTGAACCAGGGTCTTCCTTGTGCCAAAGCCTTGCAACCAACAAAGCCGACACTTGCATACAAAAATGGCCCATCTTTGAGTAGGAAACGATACTCAATCTCACTACAATTTTGGGGAAAAAAGGGGGGGTGGTTTTGTATCCCATTTATCTCTGTGAAACATCCAAACTAAAAAGCTGTGAAGATTTGGCCTCGAAGGAAGCGATGCTGGGCTGTAGAAGTGGAAATCCTGGCCTTGGGCAAATCAAAAAAGCTAAGCTAAGCCAGAACTGATTCACCGAATCTAGTGTGCAAAAACGTCCATCTTGTCTCCAAGCACGAACTGCTAGGGAAGGGCAGTGGGCAGTTCGCTTTTTTTTTCCGCTCCGATACTTACAACTCCAGTAATTTTACTGATGCTAAAAGCTTGTTGAGCTTTGGAAGCAATCGAGTCCATAGCACATGGTCCACCACCCAGTTTAGTCCCTTTCCCATATGTCCATACTAAAGCATGTCTTCATCCCAGCCACTCAGCTGAACGAATCGAAAAAGTGATATAGCATTGGAAAAAAGACTCGAACTGGGGACCAGAAACGAAGGACATGCGTGCATTATTTCAAAGCGCATTAGCACACAGTCGCAGACGCTGCCAGAGGCGAGCTTTTAGAAACATGGCCTAAACACTCGGCCAAGTGGATTTGATGATTTGATGGATGTTTTCTGATTTCGAATCTACTTATGTAGGTTTCAGGGTTGAAAGTAGGATCCATTATAGCGTCGCAAGAGTTACCTTAATTGAACAGCACCTCCTCACTACAACTGAATATAGATAGATATTGACATTCAGGTGTAACATTTTGACTTTTACCTAGCTTCAGTACATTTCGCTCAGTTCTTGTTGGTGAATTCGCCTCTGACCTTCCTACTGGTAGAGATCATTCACCCGGTCTCCAGCTTCTCGATTCTCGTCATTTGAGCCTCACTAAATTACAAAACAACAGAAGCATGGCAAACCCAAATGTTGTATTTCCAACTTGAGGTAGCAAGTCCATCAAAAACTTAATCTTGATTCTTTGAGTCGTTGTTTTCTTAGTTCAGAGCAGTTCCACGTTGAGTTGGATTCACCTTTGGCGCAAAAAAGGTCAGGTGCAATTTGTGCATCGCTATATATGAGCCTTCACAAAGGGAAATGATACCGTTGGAACGTTCATCCCAAAAAAAATCCACTAGTTTTGCGCCTTGAGTTTCATCAATCTACCAGTTTGGTGATAAATTGCTGCAAAAGCGATGGAATATCCAAAGCTAGGCTTCCAGACTCCGTGGCAGGTGGCTTGCTCTTCCAGTACACTGCCAACACGCTTCCCACAATGGCCATCCAAACCACGCTGACAGCGGAGGGGACGCGAACATTGAAGGCCTCACTTCGCTCCAAAACGAAGCATCACGTGACTTCAAACACCAAAGTGGCAGCACTGAGCAACGAACACCAAAGTGCAAAGAGGCCAATAGGAAGCCGAAGGCACTGGATTTCCTTCAAGCTCAACATGGAGTCATGTCTGTGAGAAGTAGCTTATTGAGATTTGAAAGGCAAATGCAGTGGCTGGGACGACTTGATGCAAACTTTCTTTCCCATCCATTCTCTGAGTCTCGATATACTCTAAACTTGGAACCTGGGCTAGTTAATTTGCAGATCTACACTTTCCCACTCATGCCGCATGCCTTTAACTCTCAACTCCGCTGGCTGTCACTAGCCACAGTATCACCAACAAAAAAATGGGCTAACCTGATGCCCTTGGACACCTCCCTTTCCCTTACACCAGGGCACATGGCAGTTTCAATGGCCACGGTGCGGCAGGTGCGTTCATTGAAGCCAGCGGCCTTGGTAGCGAAGAAGCCCAAGAGACCTGCGGCTTGGTGCATCCAGGTTGATCGTTGGGATAAAATCATGGATGGATAGCAAAGGTTGAAGGCGTCCAGGCCATGAAAACCGTTTGACTGATACTCTCAGGATTTTGGATGGTTTCGATCATACCTTCAATCAATTTCCTCCCAAACAAATCACTCCAGTAACCAGTATCATATAAAACCCATATAAAACCAACCACCACATCCAACCACCCATGTTCTATTTTTGCTTTCGCTACCCTTCACTACCCTTCACTACCCTTCTCTCAGTGCCTCCAAAGAGATGTAAGGCGCAACAGGCCATCTGCAAGGGAAGTCCTGCTCCCTTGATAGGCTCAGCGCATTTCGCAACCGAGGCGCCCACCAACAAAACGGTGGAAATCACCCCCACCACCGGCGTAAAGGGCGTCACAGCCTTCCATAATAAAACCAGGGTTGCTAAGGTGGGAAAGACTGCAAATACTTGGGATATGAAAATGACAGAAAATGACCCACTCATCTACAGTTGGGATATCGAAATCATTCAATCTGAACTTCAGGTGTTTGATCACTTGCTCTCTTGCCCTCTTCCCAGCCTTGCAAAAACTGGGAGCTAGGGTATTGAAGCCAACTCCCAGGAAAATAGGAGCCAAAACCACCTGGAAAGTGGAGACAACAATGCCTCCAGCATCCACTGGCACCACTGCACCCAAGACCACTTTACAAATCAATGGTGTCATGAAGATGCAGCCGAGGGTGGTTGAGGTCGTCATCAACACCTGCGCAGGCCGAAACAGCCCGAAATGGCTAGATGGTGTGGATACAAATTGCAATCCGACCCCTGACTTGATGATCCAACAATGTCAAAGTTCTTCGCAGCGGGCTAAACTTTTCTATGGTAAAAAGTCTTGCACAAAAATTCCAAATAGTCATAGGATGATTTGAAACTTTGAACATCTTAAACCCTCAAGCTATATTCGAAAATCTCACCTTCAAACCCCCAAAAGCCACTAGGTCAAGGCACGCTTAATGCCACATCTCCACCCGCAATCAGGGTGCAAAGGTTGGAAGCTTGACCACCATTGATGGATCCAACCAACACCAGACCTGCCAAGATGGCACCTTCGGCACCAATGGCCTTTGCCAATACGAAGGCTAAAAGAGGCATGATACCATAGCAGGAGATGAAGTTGATGGCAACTGCTCCTGGTCGTTTGAGGCACTCCCTGAAGTCATCAATTGTTGTGGTGATGCCAACTGAAAACATCAGAAGTCCCAACAAACCAGTGAAGTATTCTGACTTCACCCAGGTGAAGGAAGCTGGATGCTTCAAAGCTGCTACGGCTGCAATCGCCAACCAAATGGCAAAGAGATTGCAGAATGTGGTGCTCAACTTCTTGAAAGTATTATCTTCATCTCCATCATCTCCTGCCCTACGGAAGATGCTACGACCTTGTCTCTTCCGGGCCAGGGCTGCATTTGCAAAGCCCAACAAAGCTGCCAAGGGAGGAACCAAAGTTGCTCGCTGCTGGATCCCTTCCCCATGAGGAGCTGCAGCTGCTGTGACCTCAGCCACCTCCACATGGCTGGGTGCTGTCAAGGTCTGAGTCATCTGCGCCCTCCCTGTGAAGGTGCCATGGGAGACTCGGGGTGAAGTCACCACCATGAAGGCCTCATTGAAGATTAGGGCAAGTGCAGCACATAAGGCCACAAGAGGCAATAGCAGCGCTTTGCTTCTTGTCATGGCAACAAAACGATGTTTCAACCGAGACTTGAGCCTTCAACAAACTGAACACAAAAAGCAAATGGCTTGTTGCAAAGAGGATACTGGGATACATGTGCTGTACATCCGATCTGCTGCAACAATGCAAGGTCCAACAACTGTGGTTGCTGCGTTGTCCCATCCAACCCATCCCAACACATCTCTCTTGGCTTAGTTACCTCCATTGCTTGGCACCACTTGAGCTCCCTACAACCAAAGGCCTCGCACACGTTGAACGAAGGCAGCGAAGCGGTGGTAGGCCTTGCGCCGTTTCCCAAGACGTACGAACCACGCGGCGAATTTGCTGCAAGTTGGGTGTTCGCCGCTCCTCGGATTCCGCATCCTCATTCGCAGCAAAAACAGCGGCGACCAGGGTCATCCCTTGGCAGTAGCCCAACCTGAGACGTTTCAGCTTGGTCTCACAAAACAAAGCAAAAGAAACGTGGGAAGAAACCTTTAGAGGAAGAAGATTAGTTGGGACATTCCTTCTTAAACAAACAAGATGTTCCTGGCAAAAAGACATTGCAGCACGACCGCACATCACAGCTGCAACTGAGAGATCTAGCTCTGGGTCATCTTCAAGGTGCTGCAAAATCATATGCCTCACCCTGCGGCTCCAGGGTCACCAATGTCCGGGCTGATATGCCAACTTTTCTGTCAACTATGTATATACCCTTCTCTTTGACAAATTTGACAAATGGCAGCTCATTCAAAACAAAAACAAAGTATACAGTATGGATTGAAATTGCTGTTACATCTTAGTTGCTGACATCCATGACCTCACAGGTTTTTCTGAAGAATTTCTACATGCACCAACCCTTATGCCCCTTGGGCACCTCCCGATACACCCATGGAGTGCCACGTCGGTCCCAGCAGTGCGGGGTAAATCTAGCTCCAACTGCCGGAGCACCTTGTGAGGCTGTCTTTTTTCAGCCGTTGATTCCACTTAATTTCACCTAAAGGAACCTAAAGGAACCTAGAGAAACTTTTGTTTGGTGGGGGGCAGAAAGGTTAAAGGTGACTGAAACTTGAGGCTTCCAAAACTCATAGGGAAAATGCTGGGGTTGATTATTAAGGGTACCATCCCAAGGGTACCACCATATTCCCCATGAAAAATCCTGAAAAATCCTGCCATTTTCATATTTTCCATGAGATCCAAATCTTAAGCACCTCGGCATCTGCACCCTCGATACGACTGGGGCTGCAAGGCGCTGCTTGCATCCAGGTCTTTGCCTACCGAAGCCAGAGGGTAACCATCAACGGCGTTTTGAAATGGGCCATTATAAACATTAATTAAACAATGGTTTGTTATAAATCATACAAACTTGTAGATCATTTATTGTATATCAATCACAGAGCTGTAGGTTTATAAATTCTCTACTACGAGTATTATCATATCATACGATCCAGAAGTCTAAAATTACAACATATGAAATGGAAAATGTAAGGAATCGTGATGTAGCAGGTGGAAAGATGTAGCAGGTGGAAAGACATGGAAGGACCACAGTGGAAAGGACAAAACATGACTGAAACCGATCAGCTGGGCTTACCCGCCCAGCCGGGGTCAGCTCATCCCATCAAGGTCTGTCAACCAAAGCAGAGAGTGCAAAGCTTATGGCCAGAAGTTCGTCTGTTGGCTTAAATCACCCTTGGCATTCTTTCAATATTTTACTCGCATTTTTAACAAATCCTATCCACAAGAACATACTGAACGTACTCGAATCTGCAAAATGATTCTGTACATGGATTATGGATGATTATGATAACAGTTTTTGTGCCACTTCGTGTGTATTTGGCGTACATTGCTCATTGATGATCCCAGCGTCATATCAGCATAGAGCTACATTCCCACGTGCTGACTTGATTTGGTAACTGTCTCAGTGAATACTGCTGGAGCCATGCACAGCGAGATGACAGGTGCGAATCTAGGATACTGCAAAGCCTGGCAGAGTGCCTTGACAGTGCGTCACTTAAAGAGATTCATGTCTCCCTTACACTCTCAAAGTAGGGCAAGACATCGTGACATAGTGACACATGGTGAAAGTTCTTCAAAATTATCCTTTTCGACCTTTCCTTTGTCAAATCGAGGCGTTGACCAGCATCCATCGACATGGCAACGTCTTCATAGGACTCAAACTCAGTGCAACGTGCATAGGTTGCAGGTTCCAGGAGCCCTGTTTCCACTGAGGAAGTCACCCATCCTCCTCAACCTGGCGATGAAGGTGAATCCTAAGCCACAAGCCACAAGATAACGATGCAAGACAAGAAAATGGGAAAATGCAAATTTGGCTTTCCAGGCGAATGTCTTGAGGTCCAAACGTGTTCATGAGAGACTGGTCATGGATGCAGTCCTCACTCCTGCAACTTTTGCCACAAGTTTCATTTTAAAAAAAAACCTCCAAATTGGGTACAATCAATCAGTTTAGTGGTTCCATCAATGGCATTTCTAAGATCCTTGACATCCCCTTGCGCCTCTTCAAGCCATCACGTGCAGCTTTCAAGGCAATGGATGTCCAGTTCGAGGCACGCATCCTTTGCAACTCCAAACCAGCTGCAGGTGGGACCCAATTCCCAGAAGTTTTCCCAAACATTTTCTGAACCGTCTATCAATGTGCGTACACAGACAAGAAAACCAAGAGTTTCTGAAAAGCAAGCTTGAAGAAATGAAGAATTTTAGAAAATTGATCCCTGGAGCAGTGAACCCAAGCCACAGCCACCTAGGCTGGAGGTTGAACTATGCTTACGAGTACTTTTTCCCATCCAAGACATTGAAGACAAATATGGACCAAAGCACAACCACCCTGCCACATAGCAAAGTCAGTGCATCACTTTGGGTCGTTTCACGGCCGTTTCACACACGAAACCACCAGAGTCCATCGGGCCCCAACATCAGTGGTATTCTGTGACTGTCAGCAAATTCATGCACAGCCTTGCAAACCCCCGGCCACAAAAGGCTATAGTCATGGCCTGCCAAAATGCCAAAACGTGCCACCTTGGGAAGCCAAGCCTTTAAATCTGTTGTTACGGCCTCATAACTATGCGAGGCATCTAAGAAAATGAGATCCATCAATCCGTCAGCCACCCAACTTGCAGCACCTGGGCTCCTTTGCCACACAACCACAGTTCGCGCTCTAAAGGTCTTCATCCGTTGCCAGAAACGCTCCGAAGTCTCTTGTGCAGCAGTTGGATTGTGATACAACGAATGGCTTTCGAAATACGTGCTGTCCGCCAATTCGAAAGGATCCACCAGCAACATCTCCAGATTAGGCAGCTCCAGTAACAGCCGCTCAGAGGTAGCTCCCTCATGGACCCCAATCTCCGCGGCGCGCAGGGGCATATCGCTGCGATGACGCTCCCGGAGCAGCGAGATCAAGACATCTTCGTAACGGACGCCTAAGGACTCCGCAAATGTGGGGATGCCAAAACTACTGGACGTGTTGAAGACAGAGGCAATCTGGATAGAATGAAGCTTGGACATCATCAGTCGGGACATGTCAGAGAATGCTTTTGCACACTCCAGCACCTGATGAATGGAAAATGAACAAATTTCACCTTGTGAAAGCAAATCTTGCAAGTCAACACAGCCTGGACCGGTGGTCAAGTCACCAACTCGCTGTACCAAATCTAGACTGGCATCTTGAAGCCTGCTATTCCTGATTGAGGAGTTGCTTTGCAGTACAGCTTCAACGAACTGACGAAGCATCTCATCCATTTCTTGTCGAATCTGAGGTAAAAAGCAAAATCCATCCTGTTGACAAGGATGTTCCTCACCCAAACAGCCCCGGGTGATCAATTCAACTATCCCAGACGTAACTTGACTCAATCCTTTGGCCACTTCAGCCACCCAAAAACCATCGACCGAATCCTGTAGTACTGCACTGGTCCACCAGAGTGAAGCATTGTAAGTCCATCGTTGAGGGTCGAAACTTGCCACCACAGCCAGACAGGCAAACACGATGCTACGACGCATCTGGAAACTCCCACGTTGACTTGAGAGCTTGAGAAGAAGCGGCTGGTTGGACAACTATAGTAGCTATAGGACTACAAACTATGCACAAATGGAATCATATGCAATCATACGGACCATATGGACAATGGAAAGATACTAAAGCTACTCCGTTGGCACAAAAGAACAAGATGAGGATTTCCAGTCTCTGCCATCGGAGATCAAAGTGATCCGGTCAAGCTGTCCTGGACAAGTCATAGAGTGCCAAGCCACCATTCACATGGCTTAAAGCCTCGGGAATTCAAGTGAGTAACGCTTGTGGCATCTCCAAAGAAGAAATCGGGGACTATGCTTCAACTCCTTTTTATCTTTAAAAGATGCGGCCTAAAGTGAGGAAATCTTAAGGTTCACCGATGGAAGTATTTTTCGTGGTCACTCAGCAGCAGGCTGGAATGTGTGCCGCGGCAAAGATGTGATGCCTAGCATTCGCACCCCGCAAAGCTGTGACACATCATGGCATTGGTCCCATTGAAAATGTTCAACACTCAAGACCGTTAGAGTTGTTCGATGTTTTTTGGGGGTAAAACCAGCCACGCGCTACCGTTCAAAGGTGTCGAATTGTGCCCACAAATCCTGAAGAACTTCCATGAGAGCGGTGAACATCTTGGAATTCTGCTCTTACCATGGCTGCGTCAAACCAATGAAAAATCATGCAAGGGTCCTTTGTGTCATCCTTTTCGCTAATAGAAGGATTTTTGTCGTGTCAAGAAGCAAACAACCAACTTGTTTCTTTGCCACACTGTTGCAGGTCCTTGATATCGTCCAAGACAAGGATCTCAGTCATGGCAGAATCCGAGAACAGAAGCACCCAACATGCACAATCTATGCGTCAACTCCTTCTAAGCTGCCCTTAGCCATCTTTGTTTCATTCGTGTTCGGTAAGTTTTCTGCACCAGACCATATGAAGCACAAAAAGGGGGGAAGTTTGGGATGTTGTCCAACAGTTCACATGTGAGACGCATCATGAACGTTGACTTCATGGACATCTCCGCATTCGACCAGGTCACATCTGCCAAGTCCATTGCAATAACACGATGCACCTCAAGCTCTTTGAAGCTCGATATTTTTTCTATAGTTTCTGCATGAAGTCCTTGGAGTTCCTTGCTCCCAACTTGAGACTTGCACATCTGCAGGCAACAAGTCATGACCTCAAGCAGAATCTTCGAGAAACTTCCTGTTTCTGCTTTCCAGTCTTGTCAGCAAACCCTGATCTTGCAAAAACATGCCAGGCAAACAAATAAATCGAGCCAGCAAAGCTTGACCTGAGGATTGCTCAACATTGCTCCACGACTATGGAGGTGACACCGTGCACTCTGTAAGGTACCCACCAATCTCATTCACATCACACTTTGCCGGGTAGTTGCCTTGCACAAGAGTGTTTTGTCGAAGCTTTTCTATGCTTGTGCCCATTTCAGAGAAAATAAAGCCGTGGCTTCTAGTGTCTGCCACCTGAGGACACCACTCATGAACTTTTGGAACTGTGGATGCTGCGTGAAATCCTGGTGAACAAAAACTTCCTTCGTGAATTTTCCAAACGATCATCTCACCACAATGCGATCACACGCATGGCAGAAAAAGGGTCCAAGTATTCAAAGTACAAAAGCTTGACGTCCCGCAGCTTTCCAGAGTTCTCCTTGAAGATGCAAGAAAAAACAAGAAGCACTCATCTTGCTGGCTGTTCTGGAAAACTGTAGGAAAAGCACAACTGGGCCACCCACCAACACTTGAAGATTGGCTTTCCAATCCTGCACTATAGCAAATACAAACTGGCGTTCTTCTGCATTTTGTGTGGATGTTGTGGCTCTTTATCAAAAACAAGGACCTGTATTCAGTTTGAATTCAAACTCCATTTTGGGGTACAAATTCTAGGAAAGGCTCTGATGATATCTTTCCACGTGGGTCCAAAGGCACCTGAGTTTGAAACCCCCCCGGCGAAACATCAAAACGGAACCCCGCTCCTGAATCCCTGCGGCATCACCCAAAACAAAGACCCGAAGGGTCTGAGTGCGATACCTCCAGATACAGTGATCACCAGCACTGCATAAAAACCCTATGCAGAGTCCTTTTCGTTGCCAAGGGGCTTGGACTACCAGGACAATGTTTTTTGGCAGTCGAAGACTGGTTACCCCTTGCCATTTTCTGTGATGATTTTGCAATGCATACATACGAAAGTGGCACACAGGAGATGGAATGGGCATTTTAGTTGTGCAATACGGCAAAAGACAACGGGAGCTTATACCAGCACAAGCAGGCAGTTAGAAAGGAGAGTGTCGTTAGAAAAAAGGGGTGTAGTTTGAAGATAAGAGCATAATTGAAAATTGTGAGCTTTTCAGTAAAAACAGGCGTACTCAAAAAGAAAGCTTGTCATTTGAAAGAAGTCTGATCAAAAAGAAGTGACACGAGTCACATTAACAGCACTATGCTTGCGTGCAAGGTATAGGGCATAGTGCCTCAAGATGCTCCAAAGCGTTGTGAAGCCCAGCTTGGCTGATTGACCTCAAGTTGTGGATGATTCAATGAGAAAACTAAAGGAAAAACTGCCACAAGCTCCGAAATATTGGCCTCCGAACCAAGATTCACAACTAGCAAATTGATCTCTGAACTCCTCAGTAAACAGCTAGTTTGGGGCACGCATTTTCTTCGACAACAAGCTGTGACACAGCAGAAATCAAATTCGAGTCTTGCACGTATTAAAAGCTACGAAACGTCGGGTGAGGGAGTCCTCCACTTTCTGACGCATCGCATGATTGAGGACAACGATGACCACAACAACAACAACAACAACAACAACAACAACAACAACAACAACAACAACAACAACAACAACAACAACACCAACACCAACACCAACATCAGCAGCAGCAGCAGCAGCAGTCGGCTGGGCGTTGTTCGTGCATTTGGCAACCATACTCTCAAGACAGGAGAAGGGTAGGAATTGAATGATATCTTGGGTCCTGTCCTGCAAAGTCGGAATCATTGTGTATGCTAGTTCATCGTGCTCGGTCACCTCGGCTCATGTTCCACCAAATCTCAATGTGACACCATGGCATTGGTTCATGTGACGAAAGGGTACGTCCTGAGATCACTTGCTACGAGCTTGTAAAAATTCATCAAGACATTGTCGAAGCGAGTCTTATAAACCTTGCCAGGCTCCAGCATCAAACAGCAAAGAGATGGAAGGCGCGAAGCAAGAACGTGGGAAATCTTTGTTCCTCTTATCTCTGCTAGCTGTACTCTTAAATCAGAAAGTGAACTGAACAGGTTGCAGTCGCAATGTAGCAGTATCTGCCTCCTCATGTTCCACTTCTGGGAACATTCTTCCAGAATTGACCTTGGAAGGAACAAGACGAAGGGCAGCGGAACACAGACAATACGAATCCGATTCCGACAGATAGCATATCTTGTTGGGATCAAGCTAAGCCTGAGTACTGCCAATCGTGCACGGAGAAACGAGGCAAAGGCCTTTCGGAACACATGCAAATGTCTTCTGGTTCTGTGAGAACAGAAAAAGATGCTCAACGTAATACTGGAGGTCCATCCAATAAGCTTCTTTTGATAGCATGAAATATCTCACCCTTCAAAGCTGCCAATTGCCTCCAGTCGCAAAGCTGCTTTGGCCAGGCGACGACTCGTCCTTGGTGACGCGAAACACACCCCAGAATCTTTATCTGGAAGCTATGAATTGCATTGAATTCCTAGTATCAACCAGCATCCCTTTATGTATTGTGCTATACGTATATATAGTCTACATTTCATTATGTGTGCAGCGCATGTTTATCATGTGTAATGATAAAAGAAGAATCTGCAAGTGATCACAGGTGTGCAACGTGTATATTCATCGCCAGCGTCCGCACAGCACGGGCGAAGCGAAAAAGTACGTGCATGGTTCCATGGCATCCTATATTCTGTGACAGGAATTCGTGAGAAGACTGGAGTGGTTGGTAGGCGAAGTCTTATGTAGTCACTTCCGCATGCCAGGACACGTCAATCTGTTTTTTGGGGAGGGCGTGCGGAGGTTTCGGGTTCGGGTGCGGTGCCGGCAGGGGCAGGTTGAGGTTCGGGGTCGGGTGCGGCGAGGATGGAGGTGATGGCCAGGTTGTGAAAACGTAGGACTCTTTTTTCTTGGGGCGGGGGAGGGTGGCAGGTTCGGGTTCGGGTTCCGGTTCGGGCGCGGAGAGGAAGGAGGTTAAGAAAAGGTAGGACTCTTTTTTTGTGGGGTGGGGGAAGGGGGCAGGTTCGGGTTCGGGTTCGGGCGCGGCGAAGACGGAGGTGATGGCCAGGTTGGGAAAAGGTAGGACTCGTTTTTTCTTGGGG
>DF243349.1:0-25678 GCA_000507305.1 Breviolum minutum Mf 1.05b.01 | reverse complement strand
TAGGACTCTTTTTTTTTGGGAGGGGGGAGGGGGGCAGGTTCGGGTTCGGGTTCGGCCGGGGCGCGTTATGATCAAAAGAATTATTGTAAACCCATGTTTTCACTCATGTAGAAAGCGAAGCCTACATACGGAAGCCAAATGCTAATATGAGTGGTTGAAAATAACATGAGGGCACCCCGTACGCCAAAAGACTGTGACTCTGAGGTCTAAACGATTCTGCACGTGGCCTCAAAGCACTTGAGGTTAGGTTCAAACCTTTTTCTTCTTGGACTGGGGCGGCTCTGTGTTCAATCTGGTGGGTTCAATCTGGTGGGAGAATCACCAAAAAGGTGTGCAGAGCAGTGTCTTAGACTAACAGACATTCCGGCCATCAAGGACCAAACAAAGCAAGCCCACTCTTCCGCCAATTTTGGATGGAACTGCAAATACCCTACATCCAGCCAACCCTCAGGGTGAGACAAAAGTTCCTTTGCTGCTTGATCCTCAGCCCAACCCAACGGCACCGAAGAGAGAGTTTATAAAATGTTTGCAACTGATGTAGGTCTTGGCTTCCAACAAGGGGCTGGTAAGCATCAGCTGACTTCTTAAAATCATCTTTCAGCCTATCTGCCTGCCACACAATCGACACACAAGTGCAAACAAGGGGTTAAACAGGCAAACCAACCAGTTTCAAGTGTGGCTACAGCTGCTGATGATGTCCTCTCAACACTAGTTGCTGTAACTTAGTAACACTAGTTGTGGCTATCTGCTATCCTCCCAAAGAAACGACAACAATCTCTCCACTCAAAACGTGGCCAACCCAGGCCTCCAGGACCACATCCGCGGCCGCGCTGAACTGTCAAGAAAAAAACAGCTCAACACAAAGGAAGAGTCGTGACATAAAATGACCATCATATGTTCAATAAATTGGAATGGAATGGAATGGTTTCATCTTTGCAATGTTGTTTCCTTTGAAGTGGCGTACAGGTCGTCGCAAAAGACGTATTCCCACAACATGATGAATGGCAAACATTCATCTTGAGAGACTTTGATCTCAAGAAGCATTTGCTTACATTACATATATCTATATCTGTCTTAGAAAAAGGTCCACTTTTTCGGATACCAAAAAACCTTTAACGACAGAAACTCTGAGGTTCTGACAACAAGCAAGTGCCAGGCCTTTTCCATGCTGTGGTCGTAGTCCAACAACAGCCTGACCACTGTGATCAAATTAGGAAAGAAACAAGTCGCAATGAAAATCATCCACATCTGTCCTAACCTCTCCAAAGATGCCAGCACAAAGGACCGTTCCTGAGTCTTCAGAAAAAATAGCCAAGTGGTGGTGGTGATGGAGTAGAAGGAAGTCAGAAGTGAAATGCAAACAGGCAAACTGCTCCCTTGGTTGTAGGGGTCAGAAGTGCATTTCTACCGACAACTTCTAGGACCATCCACTTGAGACCCCACACTGCAGGGTTCGCAGACATTTTGGATTCGGTCAACGAGTGGATGACTTTGAAGACGAAGTCTATCAGAATTTGTGGGCATCACAGCATCGAATAGGAAAGTGACTTGATAGCAATTCACACAGATCTTCATACCAAGTCTTGCTTCGTGATCCAAAATAATATCCTGGCTTTCAAGAATAAAAAAAAGAAAATGGACCTGCTCGATCTGGCTCTGCTCCACAACATTCCCTTGGTGCCAAACGTGCCAACAGGCTATAGTTTCTATCTTTTGAAGATCAAAAATATGTTGGCTTCCAAGTTCAAAGATCTTTGTCAAACAAATAGAATCCACGCCAAGACGGCATAAGACTAAGTCCTCAGCTCTGTGCGATACTCAAGATATTCCTCCCACCCATGGTTGAGGCTAAACTATGACACTTGTGACAGTGGAGACTGTGCAAAGGTCTGGAAAACCCACAGGCTCTATGTCATAAAGTGGCATGTAGATCAGGTTCCAATATTTGTGGTGTATTTTGTGTACTTTGTTCTGACTCTGCTCTCACAAAGAAAAACGGCAGAAGAAGTTCCACGTGTCCTGTGGGCACTGAAGGATCAAATCCTCCCATCGAATCACTTCGGAGGGAGGACAGCATGTGATCTCAGTGGACGAAAAAAAACAGCTTAGTGGATACAGTGAGCCTAGTGACCTTAAACCTGGATGCTGGGTGTCCAGCATAAAGCATCAAGGTGGGGAAGCATCCCGAACCAGTGAACATGCCTGAGCAACAATTTCAGAAGCATCCCGAACTTGGCTCTGCAATTTTGGGGGGATCCCGGACTCAAGAGTCATGTCGGCACCTGGCACAGGTATCTCATACCAAATCTACACACCAGAAACAAGAAATGACTGTGCATCAAATCCAAATCTGGCCAAGGTAAAGATACTTTCCCTAAGGGTGGCTTTTTATTTCCCAAAGAAAAAAGTGTCAAGCGATCTCATGGGTGGCGAGTTCTCACCTTGAGGGATCTCACTCAACTGGCCAGCAGGCAGAGAGGGCTGCCAGCCCCCTAAATGAGTGATTCAATTGCTGATGTTGTCATGTCAGTCGATGGTTTGGATCTATCCTCAATCGATGCCAGGATGCTGGCAACGTTGCTTTCTACAACTATTTCATAAGTCAGGGCTTCCTTTTGTCTGATCTTTGCCGCTCCTTTGTCTTTGGGCCAAAGCCTTTGGAAAGCTAACAACTGCTTGGTGCTGTGTCAAATATACTGTTCTTCCTAAAATTATATAGTGCTTCATAGTTTTTCAGAAGCCTGCATGTCCTTCCCCCTCAATCCTTGACAGCATAGCCAGACGCGAAGCCAATTTTACGCCATGCACACGGCCAAACTGTTCTCCAATGTCCACTTACAAACGTGTAGACGCTTCTGATGCGACCCAGCTGCTGCGAATCAGCAGCATGAAATCGCACAAAGTGTCAAAACGGTTCAATACAAACATCTACTGCAAACAACAGGCTGAGGCTGATCTGCAGTCCGTCCCCAGAATTTCTATTGCCTGGTGCTGAGTGGTTTATGCAGCTTTTGCAACTTAGTGATGCAAACCCTATATGGAAACAAACTAATGACCATGTAGGGCTGCATGATGTGAACAAAACCCCTCAAAGACTGCAACTTGCTGAGCCCACACAGAACTGCCTTTGAATTGTGTTAGGGCTCTCTCCAAAATCTCAAAATGTTACTTTCACACATGCCAAAAAGGGGCAATTCGATGAAAATGGAGATTTTTACAAAAAGAAGCAAGACACCAAAAAACCCTACACTGGTCACTGAGATGTCACTGAGTCATTGAGGTCATTTCTCAGTTTCTGCCCCAAATATGTAGACCGAGGAGGGTCTTCATAGAAAATTGGTTGTCAAACACCAGCCTCCTTTGGAGGGCTGATGCCTGGCTGAATTGCGACGCGATAGGAGTAAAAACAACTCCTCTCAAAACATCTTTTCACCAAAGGTTTTTTTTCCGTATCTGCTGGCCTATGTTTTCAGATCATTTTGCCATTCCTCATCTTCACATTGATCTCATATTTCATTGATTTCATATGTCCTTTCGCTCTTTTTCATTTTGCAAATGTAGGGATTCTCAATGCTTCATGCTGAGGTCAGCCGCGCTCTGCTTGGCAGATGCGAGCCAACTTACTACTTTAATGAAGGCGGACAGATTCAAGGTATTGCCGCAATCCATAAAGAGTTTGACCTCGCCATGAGCCAAAGGCGCAAAATTTCACCATGTAAGATTTACCTCTGTGACAGTAGAAAGTCATCCAAGGGTCCCTAGTACTGAAGCATGTCACATCATATCTAATATACCAATAATCTGTCACCAACCCAAAGCTTCCACAAAATCTGCCGGATACTGAAGAAACCCAGCCTTAACCTCCTCCTTTTCGATGGGTGTGAGGGTCACACCGATTTTGTTCAAGACGCTCCAGAGCCCATTGATACTCAAGGCAGCCTGGTGAAGCGTTGCGTACATCGCTTACAGACCTATTGAGTCGGTCTCTCCCAAAGTGTTGGAAAGAATGTGATTTGGTTGTTTATTCTTAAGATTTCTTGAACAAGCCTTTGGCTCTGTGCTAGTTTCCACTAGGGTAGAACCAAACACAGGATATTGGATATTGCCTGTTAAAGACTGGCCACGGCCCAAGAAATCCCTGAGGTGCAAGGAGAGACAATCTATAAAACCATTGAGTGGCAGCATGCCCGTTGCCCACACCCAGCCAGCTGCCTTGCTGGGGTCTCCTTCGGTTCCTTTTTGTGTCTTCTTTTCCGCTTCGATACCTTAGTAAAGTAGAGTCACCCCAAACAGACATACACTAACTGTTTGCAGCAATGTTGCTGACAACATGACAAGCAACATCATTTTGCTTCCATTACTGTGTTGGAAGAAACAACCAACAGCAGTTGAGGAGTTTTCCAATCATTCAATCATTGCTCAGATTCATCTGTCGGGGGACCCTCATGGAACAAGATGGACAACTCGTCCACCTCAGCCTGGGAGAAGTTATTTCCTCCACTGGACCGTAGCTCCGAAGCTCTCAACTGGTCCTGTGGACTGAAAAAAACACGAAACGGAAGGCGGACGGAGCCCGCCTGACATTCTTGGCGCCAAAGAATTCCAAATGTGTTGGTTTTTCTTGTAGTTCCTAATATGTTGCGCTGTCATCATACTAAAGACATAAAATCAACAATCATATTGCTTATCAAAGAAATCGAAGATTAAGCATCTTCTATTCGGGTACCTTCATTCCTGTACTTCCAAACGTTTTCAATGGCAACCTGTTCAACCTCCACCACTCCTGATGGGTCTGTAAGATGCGCTGTAAATGGATGAAGACCCAAAACGTGAGAGTTGCAGACCCTTCGCTGCCACAGAGTTCCTGCGTGACCTGCCAGGTAAAAGTAGCAGTTCTGTATGGATGTCTACTATCGTAAGATACGATAACATACGACAGGTCTCTTGGATTGTCATGGACTTTCACGTGACGTGCGTCAAGAAAATGCCATGAGGGTCATGATTTCATTAGCATCTCTTTACTTGTCATCTTCTTGCTGCTCTTCTGCAACAGCCAGCTTGTATTTCTGAAATGAGTTTTCTTCTTCCGCAATAACCAGTGGACGAATTATGATGTGCAAGTTCAGAATCCTTTCAATAAAGAGTCAACCAAAACGCCAAGGAACACCCGCATGCAAGGCTGTTTTGCGAGCTTCATTGATGGAGTTCAAGAGATTCCTCAGCTTCTTCATATGGCATATTGAGCATAGCCTGTACATTCGCTTCTGCGGAGAGAACCAATTAGACTCAAATGATCAAACCAATGACTTCTAGAAAACTTGCAATGGGTGCCAAAACGAGTGGAAATCGGTTTGGGTGTGGTCTTGAGTGGCATAACTGAACAGCGGCGGCTATAAACGCATCTTCTGTTCCCCGATCCAGTGCAATTCTTTGAAAATAGGTGGTTTCTAGATTTCTAGACACTTTTCAATTTTCTGCAACGACAGAAAGATTATGCTCATGAAACGTGGGAGCCTGCCCAGATGAAGCAATGTCCTCAATGGTAAATCCCAAAAAGATCCAGAGAATTGGGTAGCCATATTTTTGCTTAGCAACAGCTCTCAATAGGATTTGGAAAATGAAACGCCAATTGCCATCCATTTCAATCCATTTCAGCAAACCAATCTGAAATCTGCCAGAATGCTGCTGATCCTGCTTCGTTGCCAGACTAAGACCTGATTGCCACAAAAAGACTTCCACAAATTATCAACTAGGTGCTTTCTACAGGTTGATCATACCTCTATACATTCTCTTGGTTTTCCGCTTGAACAAAACTCCGCATAAGATTTTATGTATTACATGGTTTCAATAGAATACTTATGTGTATGTATGCATGCGTGCATGCATGCATGTATGTATGTACGTGCTCTGTATAGTCCACCACCAATTTGCATCATCAGGCACCTCGATCTTTGCAAAAAATAACAAGCTCCTTCTGAGCGATTACACCACCTGAGTTTAGCTGCAAGGGTGGTTGGAAGGGGATTGAACCATTTGGGAAGTAGAAGAGTTCATCCATGAAGTAATGCCAATGACAATGCGCAACCTTCTTGCAGCAAAGATTCTGCCATCCTTAATGCAGAAACTGAAATATGGGCTGTAATGGGTGAGACATGAATGGGGTCAAGAAAACAAAGTAAATACGGCATCTAATCTAATGTTTAAAACAAAGTGATAGAAGATAAAAAGGAAAAGACTTTGATTCATGTTGATAATGTGCGAACTGAAAAGCACTTGCCGTCTCATTGGACCTAAACATTTTTCAGATAAGGCAAATAATTCTTACATTCCGTATGCGGATCATCTATACTACTTATTATACTACTTTTAATGATAAGTAAAGAACATCACTGTCATTGGCTTTGTTTCTTGGCTTTCACAAACAGATTTGCAATAGCAAATGAGACTTTCAAAAAAGTGATTTATTTTGACAGATATCTGGGCTAAAAAGAGGTTTGGGAGTGCACAGGTCCATACCGGCTGAAAAATGCTCCTTTTTGTCCTACACAGCTTTCAAGAAAAGAATGTATCACATCATCAGATCTCGTTTTGCGCCAGAAGTCCATCGAACAAAGATCTTTCAGTAAGAAACAGCCGCAGAACGTGTGTAAAACACCAGGTTATCAACAGTCTTCTGTGCAATGCCGCATTGCACTGCCTTGATACCAAGTTTCCTTATCCAAAGACTGGAACAAACGGCGAAACTTCTCGACGTCTGCATCAGTGAAGCTTGCTTGCCTGTAAGGGTAGGTTTGGTCCAATCCATGGGTCCATGGGCACTGTCGAGGACTGGGGCCATATCCCAAATCGCACGGTTTTTTAGAAGCCGCCAAGTTTCTTCCGCATCTTTTGCATGTTCATGCGCCGGCAGGAATCCACCAATAAGACCAGTGCATCGTAATCCAGTGGTTCGCGTACCAGCCCCAAGAACAAGTCTGGCCAACAAAACCAGAGAGAAAAGTGAAATCAACAGAAAACACCCAGGGTCTTCGCAAGGCTTTAAACTTGCTTCCAACCCAACGGATCCACATCATCCATCCCATTTCTCCAACATCTCAACCTTCAACTGTTGAAAAGTGCGAACGTTGCAATCTAGCCAGGTGTGCCAAGGGTGGATTTACCCACCGAATCCGGATATCCCAGCTTTCGAAACATTCCAGCCACTTGTTTGGGCCCAATGGTGACCCGGACACGTCCATCCTCAGCTGAAAAGTTCCAAAAGGTCTGAATCTTCTGAATCTTTTCATTGCAACTTGTAATTCACAACTATCTGAAGGAAACCTACTGCAAAAAATAATCAAAAAGAATTCCACAGTACAAAAGCATGCTTTTCTTGAAGGTGGCAATCTCTCCGTGCATCATTCTCAAGGGCACCTTATCATATGTGTTGCGATAACAACTCATTGGCAGCCACTGAATACTTAAAGAGGATCATCTGTGACGGCAGCATCTGCTTGTGCATCGAAGACTGTCTTTACACCTCGGTGCCAGCCAATCTAACTTGCCATATTCTACAGGCACATATGAAGGAGGGAAGTGAACATATTACATCAAGAATGGTGGTGCAGTTGAAGGTTCAAAAACGGATTTCCAGGTGAAAGGGAAAGATCTTGCTTGATAGCTTGGAAGATTTTCGATATGACTTCAAACTGGGTTCAAACTTGGAGCGTCTGAGATGTAAAAGAACTCTGTGCATAGACTGTCAGAATTCACTCACTGTCCATACGGCCATAAGGTTGTAGCACCCCGAAACAAACACTTCAACATGCTGCATAGTGCATGCTAACACTCACGTTCCGATCAATTGAAATCAAGCCCGAGTTTCTCAAGAGTTCTTCCTCTCGCTGCAGGCGCATGAGCCGTAGGAACTCATTGAAATCCAAGGAGTTGCTACCATTCCTCAAGCCATCAAGGTCATCTCAGCTTTGTTCAATCTGGGATCACCGACTCGTTGCCTCAACCCTGGCCTTCCAAACATCTACTTGTGGAAGGAAGCTGTTCCAGTTTTTGCTTTTTTTTTCTTTGCCTTCGGCCCAATTTCAATGTTTTTCTACTGCCTTTGCTGATTTTTGCTTCCACTGGTTTCGCCTGCCTCTTACTTGCTTTTCCTTCATTCATATTGATAATTCCAATTTTCAATTCCTTTCCCTCATCCAGGATCTCAGTCAAAGTTTCCTCGAGTTCATTGCTCTTTGATTTTGTTTGATTTATCGGTGGTCTCTGCTAATTTCTACATTGATTCACAAAAAGTCACCGAAGCCAAACGCTGCACAAGAAACCAAAAGATTATGTAAATCATCAAATCTGGACACAAAAAAAAGAGTATATTAGATTCTTGTGACATTACTGTGTATACAACTTTTCACCCCTCAAGAGGCAACATGAAGCAACAGCTCTGAAGATCGAACAGCCATGATGCAGCCATCCCAGGCTTTCTAGTTCAAAATGATGGCCCCAAATGCAACCAAGCCACCAATCAACAGTCTTCAACAAGGCCTGGCCCATCCATTTTCGGCTTCCACGTTGTATGGGAAAACGAAGGATAACCTCTGAGAAAAAATTGATGGGTTTTCGTGTCCAGATTTGGTGGGCCTGAACCTGCGCCAAGTCAGCACCAATACCCAAGGATCGCAAGATGCCACCAACTTGGATGACATCCACCTGCCATGAGTGCCAGGAAATCATGTGGATGATACTAAGATCATCATATTGCTATACATGGCATAAGTGAAACCAGTACTGTTGTTGTCAAACTTGATAATCAGATAGAGGACCAGCAAGACATTTTAATGCAAAAAGCCAAGGTAGCAGAATGAACGTGCTACATTCAAGAGCAAGTCTGGAAAGAAGAAAGCGGACATGACAAGCGCGTTTTCGTCCTTCAGGCCTCTTCTGTTTGGTTGCTATCGAACAAGTCAAAGCTGTGCCGGAAGTCCTGACAAAATTCCAAAGCTCGGCACGAAAAGGGGCATAGCAAACACCATCCGTTTCAAAAGCATGCCTGCATCCAAAGATTCACAAAATCGTCGAATCGTTGCCACATCTTTCATTCACGCAACTTGCCTTGACTTCATTCCTGGTAAAGCCGTTGTTCATTCGGAAGATTTCCATCCTCGGATTGAACATGCTGTGTTACTCTTCCCGCTTTGAACGCACCAGGACACCGCAATCCGGCTCAATGTTTGGATATGTTGCCAAACGATTCCACCTAAACCTAAATGTCCAATGTTCAAAAATAGCAAGGGCCGGTAGAGAACACCTGAGCTTATATATGCAAACCCGGTGGCATTTCCACAAACTCATCGAAATCCATCACATTGCCTCAAAGCTGTGGATACTTCATAGCATCGATGGAAGGCTGAAACCAAAGTCATGTCGACAGCTGAGGACACTGCCCTTTCGGGGTTGGACAGTGTCCATGAGGTCCAGAATTACCTCAGTGTACAGCTTCTTTCAAGGACTGGCACTCACATCTTGCGGGATGTTGCTGTAAATATACAGGTTCTGCGAAGAACTGCCCTTGCCATTCAAGGCTTTGCCGTCAGAGAGCTTTCGAGTCATGGGCCATGGGTCATGACAAAGTGCCAAGCAGCATGAAAGCTGCAAGCGTTGCTAACGGTGACGTTATGACGAACCAAGCTACTGCCCTCAAGGGAGTGTAGCCCAAGCGCTGCAAAACCAAGCGGATCTCATCCTCCGGAGGATTTGTGGTGTCATAAGTGTCATATGAAATCCTTTGTGCAAAGAGCATCAGCGCATCTCAAATGTCCTCATCTAAGAAACCTCCCTTGTCAACATCCGCGCGCTCGAATTCCTGGCAGAAAAAATACATGTTCACATCTTGCAGTCAATCCTACATGCATATGCAAACCATTCCAAGCCTTGCACAAAAAGTGATGAAGGATTGACATACCACAGCTATGACCAAAAAGGCTCACAGTGCAGTGCCTGTCTATACCATTCGACTTCAACTTCACGGAGACGCCTCACAAAAAAACACAGAAAAACAGCAAGTAAAACAACGAGTCGACCAGACATCAACACGCAATCGCTTCCGGATCAAAAACATCTTCGATGTGGCTTGATATCATCCGTCTGAGATCGTTCACTTGCAAGTGTCTCTGTCGCTTAAGATTCAACAGAAAATACCAGATTCACCCAGATTCTTAGATCTTTCCCAAATACAAGCATGGGATTACACCTTATCTGACTCATCTATTGCATTGCAACTGGATCCAAAAAAATGTCACACATGTGCATCCCAAGTCTGCAGCGTGCCTTGCCCAAAGAAGAAATTCGCCTCAGTCACCAAGATCAGTACGTTTGTTTTTGCCTGCTATTCCACACAGATTGAAAGTTTAAAAGAAACACATCCACACTCATCAACACTTTTCCTTTTTTGGAGTATATATCCGAAAGAAAAAAGACAAAAAGAAAATGTATTTTTACTGTTTGATATCCAAATGATCCCAAGTCTGCAGTATCTAAATGGATGTTCAGCCAATCATTGAGGTTCCTCACGCAGAGTCATGCCTTCATTCGCCTCGTTGGTCTTTGCACGCTTGCCCTTAGATGTTCATTTGCAATGCAAGGTAAGCCAACACATAGAAATCAAACAACAAAAACATAAAGACGGACAGGTAATTCTCTCAGTCATTCCCAGTCAACATCCGTTTGTCTTGACAGTTCAAGGCTCCTCCTCGTCCTCATCACTTTGTTGAGAGGGCGGCCTTCCCAAGTCTGGTTTAGTTGACATTGCGATAGCAAAACGACTAGCACTCGTTCCTAAATCTGGTTTCAACAAACCCCCCCTTCAAACACAAAATAAATCCTCACAAGTCAAATGCCTCACAAAGACTTCATCCAACAATTTGTTTCAAACTGTTTCATCACACTTGACTTGGTTGACTCATGGAAATGACATGGTTTTCTTTGAGCAACTTCAAATCCCTGCCTGGGCAACTCGCTTCCAAGCCTAGATGCTAACAAAGCTGTCTGGCTGCCAAACATCTCCATCAAGGCCTAAAAAATCTGCCACAATTTTCCATGAACGAAAAGGGGATGTGACCTTTTTCTCCGGAAATGGATGAAAAACTGGTGTGGTTTGGATCTAAAACAAGAGGAAGAGAGCTAATTCACTGAACCGTTTTTTCGAAAATTAACACAGAGATTGGTTGCCCAACCAACATGTCAATGACGACCTGACCTTGCTGGACACTGCATAGGGGAGCATATATCGACCCGTACTGTCTGACCTTAGTCAACTAAGCTTGGCAAATGTTTGAAATCATTGGATCAGTCCCTACCCTGAATGGTTGAAACCAGAGATTACCTTAAGTATCGCCACAAAAGAAGTGGCCTCAACGAGTTCAAAGCAAATCTGACAGATAAAAACCGGCTCAATCCATGGTGCATACATGCAAGTATATGTATATTAGTTGATATAGATGTACGGGGGAGCGCTAGCTCTTAAATGTAATATCGAGTGTCTATGTCACTGTATGTCCAATATGTGTTGGTTCTGCAAACACCAAAGATCGAAGTGGCAAAGCATGCTGCTAGTCTTGAATGAGGCACATGGGTTCGGCAAATCGCCGAAAGAGCCTGTAAAGCTTCATGATCTCCGTCTCGCAGAATCCCTCGGTTTTTCCTGAGTTGTACCGATCGACCGATCCATGGGATTAACGCAACCGCGACGGTTTGCTCCACTGAAAAAGGCCAAGCTTCGGTAGATCAGCAGCAGCTGCACAAACTCAGGGAAGTCCAAGGTGCCGGAATCGTCCGAATCCACCACAGCCAAGGCACCAGCGATGGTTGAGCCTAACGGATTTAGAATTTCAGGTAGATCAACTTAGATGTTCAACAAAATGTGTGGAACTCTTAATTGAACTGCAGCCAAAGACACGGAAGGGAGTGATGCCCAGGGATTTCAGGACATCTTCCTGAGCATTCAGTTTGTAAATCAGCAGCAAAAAACCCTTGTTGAGAAGGGGATGGCAGGGATATCTGCAAAGGCCGTGAAACACCAGAAGTGTGATAAAACTTGGGGATAAGAGACAATCAGAAAGGACTCAGACCTTGCTGTGCCCTCACCACACTGTGTCGTATGCTGCTGTCTTCGAAGCGTTTCCGTCAAGCCCCAAGTTTCATGCCTCTCAACCTGTTGGAACCCAGTGGTTCTGCAAAGATTCAAGTTCTTCCACGCTCAGCTCTCCGGAGCCATCAGCATCAAATTCCACGAATGTTCTTGAAACCTTCCAAGTTTGACAAAAATCAACACACAATTTTCCAACAAAAAAATTTCTTCTACTGATTTTTAACCACATCCGATGTGGCCTCCTTGCGATCGAAGGCCTAAGAGGTCAAGTCACAAGCATCTCCGGAGTTCAGACAATGGTATGGTACACCAACAAATTTTCTTTGAATCCTAAAATTTGAACTAAGAAGCTCTGGCCAGCAGCATGAAGCTGACGAACTCGTCAAATTCCAAAGTTGAATACTTCCTTGTCGGCAAGAGACCAGCTTGAAAAGCCAACAGAGTGTTCTGTATGTATTTATTTTTTTGCAAATGTGTGCATTTCGCATACACCTACAATCCCCATCACATTATCTCAACCAAAATCCAAGCATCGTGATTTCTGCCATAAACTCTTGTATCTTTGGCTCCGAGATTTTCAGGTGACCCAAGTAGTCAAGAATCCTGCAGTGGCAAAGGTGGCAACGGTAGGTGAAGCCCAGGCTCTGGCACTGTGAAACGATACTCTTCACCAAGTCTCTGCGGAAGATCATCAGCATGAATCTCTAGACCTTGGGAACAAGTGCCGAACAGCAGTCGGTACAATATCCTAAAAACACCTGCAACACATTCAGCTATTCTTCATGCCTGAAACAAGTCGTGCAGTGCAGTGCCAAGGAACTAAACGTACTCCTGGCATGACTTGCCCGTTTTGCAAGTATTGTCCGTAGAATGATCTCATGCAGCTTAAATGCAGCTATAGTGAATGCGTCCCTGATTCTGAAGTTCTCCAGAAACGCCTCCAAATATTTAATATCATCCTTCTTTCTGAGACGAGCAGTGCTAGCTCATATGAAGACTCTCCAAATTTTCAGGAAACTATATAATCACCGGGACCCAACTCAGCCTGTGCTTCACAAAAGCCTTTCGCAAGCGTTCGATCTCTTTCTCCGTGAACTCATCAGAACCAGACCTCATGGTGCTTCGGATGGGACTTTTACGATACTAACTCCAAGGCTGGTCAAGGGGCTTGAGATTTCTGCCCAACATGAGACCACGTGCGATCAAAACGAGTTTCTACGCTAAACTTTCAAACCATACCAAATCCCAAGAGATAAAAGGATGATATTTTCACTGGCAGGACTGAAATTCAAAACGTTGGCTGAGAGCGCAACGATTCACCCAAAAAGACTTTCCTCAGCTTTCAAATTTTGTTGTGCCAAGTGCCGCGTGGAATATAAGCTCATCATGGACATCGTAACGTGAAAACAGTGGTGCAGCCAAGATGCACTTCAGTTTCATGTGGCGGCTGTAAAACTTCCTTGGAATCACGAACTCTGATCAGCACTGATTTGCACTGATTTCAACCCCTCCCCACCGAGAGGAAGTGCATGCCAAATGGCAACCAAATCAGGATCTTTGATCTCTGAGACATCAATTGTCATTCCTGGAAACAACATCCGAAAAAAGGAATCATGATCCATTGCAAAGGCTACATCAAGATCAATCACACACACACACAAATCAAGGAAGGGTTTGTAGTCAAGATACCTTTAAGAGTTCGAAATGACTATCCAAATTGCAAACAAAAAAACACCCATGCGTCTTCATTGTTCCATTGAATCTTCAACTCATGAAACATCACTCTTGAGCTGGATGCACTCAGCGACCCATGTCCGTGAAGAAGGATGGATACCCAGTCGCGAGTCATCTAACTATTCCACATCTCAGGTTTTGGAACGATACATTTCACTTGAGCTTCCTTACATCAATGAACTGTCTTCAACTTGCTCAACAACCCCTGCCTCTCGCTTTCTTGTACCTAGAGTGCTTTTGTTGTGGCGCTGCTTCTTTCTCATCAAGGCCCTGCCCCCAATCTTTATACCGTGGAGGGGTCAGTGTGGGTCAGTCAGCTCCAATTTCCCGCCTCCTTTGATGACATTTCCTGTTCCTTCATCATCTTCGCAGCCTTTAGAGAAGTCCTTCGCTTCTCCAAAAGGGCTTCGATGCTTCGTCTTCTTGCACCAATCAGTGGAGCAGGAGTATGAGCAGGAGTATGAGTAGGAGCAGTGTTGACCCGGACGTCTTTGCCACCTGAGTTGCGAATAACAGGCATCCAAGCTTCAGCACACAAAAGCCACAAATCTAAGGGTGCTAGAAGTCTGTACATCAAAAACACAAGTTTGATCATTTCACCCGTGCCCTAGAGACCAAGTTGCTGTGGTCATCCCCAAAGCCAGAGGCGGTGGAATCCCCGTCAGACTGACAGTCTGATCGATCACCAGCCTTCAGCGGTACTAGTGCCAGGTCTGTGGTCGTCTTTCACAAAACGTTTGGAAAGAAACAGTGTTGAATAGAATTGACGATAGGTTTGTGTGCATTTAGATACATTTATCATATTCTATACTGTGTACATTACTCTTTCATTTTATGGTGCAAAAATAGCGTCTACAGCTGTCTAATCAGCTTCTCCTCATCAAGAGTATAGAAGGCACTAGCAACTTGAGTAACTTGAGTAGTATTGCTGATACTCTCTCCTGCTGTCCCACATGCAGAATTGTGAGTCCGTCTCCAGGGCCTCCTCTGCAACCTTGAGTTCTGCCATGGTCCACCAACGATGCAAGCTCCTTTCCAGAGCAGTCATATCGAAACGATGCGAAGAGGTTCTGGCATCAGCTGCCAAAAAAAACAGGGGAAGAAATGCAAGACAGTGAAACAGTATGCAAGCAGTGCATGTGGAAACTGAAACACGGTACCAGAAGACAAAAACCCATGCCGCACGCCTGTATTGCTTTCTGTCCCGGAGAGCTGTTCCCTCGGCACATTGCTCACTGACGCTGGTTTGAACAACTTTATGATAAGACACAACGCTGGTCTATCAAAACTTGATGGCACGCTGCAGACGCTCAACAGGCTGGGAGGCTCACCGGTCTTATTCCTGCAGAGAACACATGTGAGTATTCAAAGAACATGCCAAGCACTCCATGCAGAAGTATGTTTGGAAGCACTACAGTGCTACAGTAACTTGCTGGTCAAAGTGTAACCGCATTACTTACAGCCCAAACAAAGTCCTTCTTTTCTTTCACAGGC
Source organism: Breviolum minutum Mf 1.05b.01 (assembly GCA_000507305.1). Lineage (NCBI taxonomy): Eukaryota > Dinophyceae > Suessiales > Symbiodiniaceae > Breviolum > Breviolum minutum. The sequence continues at coordinate 10,314 of DF243349.1, read as the reverse complement.
CATTCTCTTTGATGCCCTGCCTGTTCCAAAGAACTCACGATTGCTAAACGACCCTTCCCCTTTCAGGTCCCAGGCTTGTCATTGAGATGAATCTACAAAGTCTACAAAAATGCAAACTATGGTGATCAATGTTGAAGACTTTTTTCGGTGGACATGTATGAAACTCATGAGAAGGCTATGCAATGATGCAATGGTACTATCTGCCAAGATGCTGTAAGATTCCGTGAAGAGCTGATCAAAGGACAAAGCTGTGCAGCTCTGCTTTCTGGCTTGTCGCCTGGTGAAAGAAAGTCAAACAGGCTGAAGCAAAGACTGTGTTTGAATCCACTTCATTCACGCACTTTTTGAATCATGCCTCCTAGCTCGTACAATCTCTCATTTTGGAGGAAAGATGTCTATCCCTTTCAGCATCAAGCAGCAAGATTCCAAATCAAACGCGTGAAAGTAAAGGGCTTCATGGCAACTCACCAAATCCCCCCCACTGATTGCTCCTCATCACACTGACCATGCCTGGAGTGCACAGATTTGGCTGGTGAGTTGCCAGGGTTCATGTCATCCCAAGTAGTTGCCCGGGTTTCCCTTCCAATACGTCTGGGTTGCATCCAAAGTACTTTTGCCGCTCTTCAGTGAACGCACGCTGTGGCTCATGCTACCAGCTGTTCCAGGACGCCGGTCAGCGGTTCCAGGACGCCGGTCAGCGGTACCAGGACGCTGCTCACCTTCAGCATCAAAACAATTCTCTATGGTTTGATCAGCTGCAGTAGCCCTGATCCTGCTATGGTGTTTCTTGAGGCCTTGCTTTGATAAGCTGGGCACTTCGGAAGTGCCTGCGTTTCGAAATGCTTTTGTCGCCAGGACACATAGAGTTCGGGGATTCAAGAAGCTGTTGCCAGCCAAACCTGGAGACGAAAGGGATGGAGTTGTACACAAAAAGGAAAGCCACGTGACCGGCGGAAACAAAAAGGCTGCGTGCGAGACCTTCCCACGAAGACCCTGATCGGATGCCAAGTTGCTCATGATGCTTGCAGCAGGACTGATGAAATCCTCGCTGGGTGCCTCGGACGCCAAAAATGGCCCAGACTATAGCCATATGAAATACAGGAAAGACTCGGAACGACGGTAAGCAAACATATTCCAAAAGCATGGTTCGGTTCAAGCTGCATTCGCAGATGATGGCCGATCGAATCCAAAGCCGTTTCCTTCACAACGCCTATACAGCCCGCGGCTCCCCGGGCGGCCTTGGCGTAGGCGTACAAAAGATTTGAATGCCGACATCTAAGTCTATAATACCTGTGANCATTCGGCTGGCTTTCGTAATATTCATTCATTCATTCATTCATTCATTCAATCATTCATTCATTCATTCATTCATTCATTCATTCATTCATTCATTCACTCACTCACTAGGCCCCAACTCTCGGGTCCCAAAAATGAACTCATGTGTGCCACACCCCCGTAGGGTCACATAATACCAAACTACAAATATGTAGACGGATGTTTGATGATGTTTCCAAAATCTGAGATTCATAACCCTCCAAACTCTTGGAACTCCTTTGAACTAAATGTTGCTCGAATCCCTGGACTGAACCAACAATGAACATGCAATGCAACTTCACATTCCCGTCCAAGTTGCTTGACACCAACAAGGAAGGGGCAGCTTGACATGTCTGAGGACGGCGACCTGCACCAACAATGGAATTACAAGAAAACCATCAGAGCTACAATCACCAACTTACCAGGCTGTTCAGGGCCTGTGCAACTTTTTTCCATCAAGGTCAGCTGCCAGCATCAAGGTCAAGTGTCAACAAGTTTTGTTGATATTTGTCTTCAACCTTTTGTCTCTTTTGCATCAATTGGTTTTTTTGTATCCCTGCTTTTTTTGCAAATTCAATCAAACAAAAAAAAACAAACAATAAACTGGCGTGTTTAGATATGTCTCCCTTTGAACAAGAGTTTTAGCAAATGCGGCACTTGCTCAGATTCAAAAAAGAGCAACCTTCCATATGAAGTGAAATGCTGCAAGCATCAATGTTTGTGTCACGGCTTGGGCTGGATCACTTTTTTAATGAATCTAGATCCCAACAACAAAGGCTTTCAAAAGATGGATCTTCCTTCAAAGATCTTGAGAGAGACTTGTCTTGAGTCCAGTCAATCGGACTGGACCGCTCTGGTTGTTCAAGGTGGAGTTGCTTCAAAGGAATCTAGTCATCCACCATAGATTCTGAGCACCGGTCAAAACGATACTTGGCTTGATCCTACAGCAGCATGCCTTTTGCAACAAAGCTCACCAAAGCCTGTACATGGTGAAATGCGTCCTAACGCCTCAAGTTATTTACAAACTGTTTGGTGCTTCAATACTAAACATCTCTAAACTTCTAAACATCTGCTTGAACGCAGCACTACTGGCACTACATGCCATGGGTTCGCTGGTAGCGGAGAGCTGTATGGAACCGCTTGCCATGCCCCAGTGGACCGCTGTGTGCGCACTACTGAATGTCAGAGGTCCGACAAACAGTCGGAAGCCTACTTCTTGGTCTCTATCGATAGGTCCACATCTGAAGGTGTGTAGTACAAGCTGGCATTACCTCGCGATGTGGATTGGACTCTGTGAGGCTGTCTTGACCCCCCCGACCCTCCAACCTCCCAATTTTTGAAATGAGCTTCTGAGAAGCAACCACATACATGTGACTGTGAAATTCAGTGAGTCATGTAGGGTTGCTTTGTTGGACCCTGAAACACCATGAGCTGAGAGACCTTCTGAAATGTTGGCCAAGGCTTCGTTTTTGCGCAACACCTGCCACAGGGAGATGCGATCATCAAGCTTCGGCACCTGGCTGTCGATGGCAGCAATGACCATGAAAGGTCTACTCCAGTAGGCGGAGCAACCCGTAAGATGCAAAACATCCAGTGTGACATCAGCAAATCAAGAAACATCCACGAAATCAAGTGTGACAGCAAAAACCACCTAAAGTCCATTCCATCGTGCCGAGCACCCCTCGAGACGCGAACCACAACAAGTCTACGGAGATCAAGCGTTACAGCAAAAACACCACGAAACGTCCATTGCAGTGCGCTCCGAGCATGATCCGACCATGAAACGGACACGCCGCAACCTGCCCGTTCGCGGGGTTTTTTTTAAATTTACGCTCCGGATCTCTCTCAACCAAGCATTTCGTGCGAGACTTCCTCAAAGATTTACGGCTCCAGGCTGGCGACTTTGCTACTGGCTACTGCTTACTGCTGCTTGCTGTATGTCTGGACAAAAATTCGTATATTGGAAGTTTTCCTTAGATGGTGTGATCACATGACCACATATTCTTGCTATTGTGATATGTTTCTTAACCACACTAAGCACTTTCTCGGGAAATCTATGAAAGGAAATTAAGACGATGTATGTGGTGGTTTGTTCTTGCTGAAATCACAGAAAGGCACCCAAACTGCGATTGAATCACAGCAAGGCTTACACAAAAAGCTGGCCCTGAGCAAAAAATTTGTCGGTCCCAAAAATGAAAGATACAGATACTCACCAAGTCAGCTTGTTTTTTTCGCACTACAAGCATTTCACGCCCTATGACTCTGACCTATGACACGTCAGATTTGTGATGACATGTGTTGATGAATGCAATATGTGCAGTATATAGCATACAGTACAATCATAATCATCACTCATAACTCATAACTATAAAAACTCTGTGATGGGTGGAATGGACAACAAGGGTCACTGCCAGGCACCTTGTCTTCGAGACCAGCAATGAAAGCAGCCACCTTGTTGGCTTCGGAACGTCCCACCACTTCAGCTTCTGCTTCGGAATGCTTGTGGCGAATGGCCTCGGGGAGTCGTTGAATATGAAGAAACAAAAACACGCTGCAAATTTTGAGTACTGCATACTCGTTCTGCAAGCAGCCTTGCTGATGATTGGTGTTTTCACAATCTAAGCTGTTAGCCAGCAAGTCTCCATTGAGACGCTCCTGCTCAATCTGCCCATGTGTTCGGAAAAGGCTGACCTGTCGGAGGGGGCACACAAGAAAGCAAAGCTGGAAGCAAATGATCCAGCCTCATTCTCGCTTTCAGCTTGGGACAGTCGATTCATCCTGTTGGTTGTCTCCTGCTTTTTCAATACTGAAGTCTGAAGGTGGTGTTTTTTCAACACATTGCTGGTCCAACTTGTAAAGTATAAGAGTGATTCCAAGTGACACAAGACGAGGGATGAACATGGATGAACGTGAATACGACTGACATGACTGAAATGACTCATCCAATTCAGTTGGCATGCGGCAGTCAGCGTCATGTCATCACATATCATGACTCCTGAATGATCTGTTCCAAAATCTCTGAGGTTCGCGAGTCCGCGCATTGGTAGCGGGTCACTTCCAAGGAGTGAATCTTCACACCACGAGAAGCGTAAAAACTGGTGTCCTCCTCCCAAACTTTTTTGGCAATTGCATGAGAGCTGTCCATGAATTCCTTCAAAGTCACCCTGGCAACATGTCTAATGAATTGTGACCTGGCATGATTACACAAATCACCCGAGGTATCTCCAGTGCTCTTCACCATGGCAGGCAGATCAACAACTTCCCAAAAGAAAGTGCCCTCTAGGATGAGTTCAACATTGTCTGAGGTTCGGCAATTGAATTCGAAGGACATAAACTGCGCCCGACAATCGAAACGCTCGATGAAGAGATTCCGTGTCTCACGACGTCTGCCCTTACTCCAGCAGAGCTTGACGATCTCTGCGTAGGGCTCCAAGAAGAATGAACGAGGCTGTCCAGCTGGCCTCTTTTCTTCGCTGCCATAGAAGTACTGAAACTCACCATCCTTGTTTTTCACCTTGGAACATGGGCACGTGCCCAAAGCTCGCATTGACATTGCAAGGAGTACTCTGGATTTCTCTTTTTTTGGAGAATCTGTTTGCAGTGTCTAGGCAAGCCCTCGTCGCTTCGCTTGTTAGCCTAAAATGATCTATAGATCAAAGAGTCGCGTTTAAGAATCCAACCACAGGAACATGCTGCTGCAACTCCCTCCCACGCGCAACAAATGAATGACTTTGCAACTCCATGTCCATTTAAATTTAACCATGGACTGAACTACTCATCCCCCACAAATGTAACCTGACAAAACTGAGGTCCTGGCAATGAGAGCTTCATGGTCTGCCAATTTGATCAATTCTTGCACCTTCCTGAGCAAGTCTGTCATCTGAAATCAAGCGCAACCCAAATAGATCACACATCAGTCTTGCAAACGAGCGACTCGATGGACTCGTTGGGTCCTGGGATGAAAAGCTGCTTTTCGGTGACCAGTCGCACCTGCCCAGAGCTCTTGTCTCGCACCAGCACAGCATGCTCGCCATCAATTTCCACAGCCTGGATATTCACGCACATGTTCTGCTCAGCCAATGAACACGCAAGGACCTCTTGAGATATGCAAAGCTAGGAAACCTCCTGGCATAACAAAAACAGAAAGATAGCAGTCGCAAAAAGCTGAAGGTTGATGACAACCCAGCCTTCTTTTTCCCACTATCCAGGACTTTGTCATGAGGTCCAAGGAAGACTTGCTTGCTTGTTCCTTTGCCTCCGCATTCAACTCTGATTGCACCAGTGGATTGATCCAGGATCTTGACGTATTCGTGGACCTGCGATCATTGATTGTTGCAAACATCTGCTGCCGCGGGATAGGAAGCCCAAAATCATTGTTCAGTGTTGAGAGTTTCGGCACAACCAGGCCTTCAAATCAATTAGTTGCATGACCTGTCCATCCAGAAGCTCATCATCAGGTCCTGGAAAGACCGTTTGCTCTCCACGATGAGATTCGACCTACCGAAGTCACAAGTGATGCATAATATTGCATAGTGGTACACACAAAGATCTCGGAATTGTTGTGGAAACCTTTCCATGCAATTCAACAGCAGTGTTTGTCTCTCTCGCACCTTTCCAGTGACTTTGTTCACGAGGCGCACATACTCATAGGACTTCAATGCCTGGGCTCAACAGACTGAGACCTTACTGAAAACTGCACATTGAACCATCAGCAAAATCTAAGTCCAAGTCACCCAGGCTTGGCGAACACCTCCGTCCACTTGCCAAGTTGGCTCCGGAAACACTAAAGCTTTGCCCTGTTGGACCCACTTTTTGCCCGAAGACCTCAGACACTCTCGTAGAATTTGCAGCATTGAAATATTGTACCATTCTAATTTGTAAAAGTTCTTTTGGTATGTTCACTGTGTTTCAACAGCTTTCAAAGAGTGACACTTTCACTAAGCTCGTAACGTATCCTTCACTTTGATGTACTCATCATCTTGCAATGCGATTGCTGTCATCTTGCTGCCACTGCGTTCGAAGGGTCCAGGGAACCATACGGTGGGACCCTTCACTGTGCTCTTTTCCCCTGTCAGTTGGTCCTTGAAATTCACAGGCTGCGAAAGGGCGACATGCCCAAGAAGAAACAGATACGTTTGATGCTTTGGTTTGAGCAACATTTTGCAAAACTACTCACTTTATAAAATGCATATCAACGGCTTCTGATGATATTCTCATAAATCCCCACCGCTGTCTTAAATCTAACCCCAGCGAAGAATGGAGTCCTCCACGATCAAATACTCTGTGCGGCTCAAGCTGACCGCAGACCCTCGCTGTGCATCCTCATGAGGACCAGGAAACCACATGCAAGGGCCTTTGATCACACTTTTCTCGCCCGTCAGAAGGTCTTTGATGATCGCATATTCAGTACTCCCAAGGCTCAAACCCTTGGATCTTTCAACGATCTGTTCATAGGGTGCAGGGAAAAAAAGTTGCGGCCCTTTCTCAATTCGTTCTTTTCCTTCAACGGTGTGGCGCACCTTCAAATAATCCATTGTCCCCAAAGTTTCTGCTTTTCTGATGGAAGCTGATCTGTGAGTAAAAGGATTCAAAATAAAAGTGCCAGGTCCATTCTGAACGTACATCCCTGTGAACCCTTCCACCAGCAGCTGTTCATCTTGTCCCAGAAAGTGGAGAGACCGCTGTCCAGCTACAAAACACACCACCAGCGCTGCGCAAAGAAGCAAAATCAGCACCAAAAGACCAATGGAGATGACCTGGAAGCTTGCGGCCCCAATTGCCAAGCCAGCCACAAGAATCGCAGGAAGCATCGGAATTTGGGACATCCGGAACTGAACCACTGCTCAAAAAGCAAAGGGCTGATGGATGCTGCGTCAATTTGGATCTTCAAATGGCTTCAGCACAAGCACATGCATCAAACACGTGTGGCCAAGACACTTGCAAGTCTAGTTTTGTCCTAGGGGATATCTTCAAACATCCACTACAAAGCACGGCAAATGCATCGAATCTGATTCATGCCCGAAGATTTCCAACGAATTCTTCATTAAATCTGTAGACGTTCATTAAATTTTATGTACATCGAACCGATCCATAACATTTTGTGTGGAACTTTTTTCTAGCCACTAACAAACCTTCCAGGAAGTTGTTTCTGCAGTGTCTTCATCAGTGACCGTCTGCCAATATTTGCAGCCGAATGCCATCAACAAAAACTGCCAAGAGCGGTTGCTTTTAAAATGGAAAGGATTGGCAACGCACAATTAAATTCAAACTGGCACACGGGTACTGGGTACCCACTGTGGAAACGTGACGGGTTGAAATGGAGGATGTTGACGCGGCGTATGCAAATGGATGGAGGAAAACATGAACAAACATAGGGCCACACATGTGCACCACAAGATGAAATTTTTATTTACTGAAACATCATTTGACCACGCAACACACATCAAAGTAACGGACACATTTTTTTCCTGAATTGCTTTTCAGGTAAGGTTGGAATTATGACAGCATTCTGCCACACCTGCACTCAGGGGGCAGAATAAGTAAAATTTGTGAGGGATTTGGGAGGGCGGGCTAAACACACAACACGAAGCACAAATTTTATGTGCTCCCACCCACCCTCCTCTTTGAGATGTAAAACAAGGAGGTTAAATAAATTCAACGTGAACATCACAAGTGCACTCACAGGTTCAAGTGTTTGAGGTTTAACGCGTGCATTCACACAACATACTTTTAACTAGCAAAGTGCATGCATTCACTTTAGTACAAAGAAAGGTGCATTCACCAAAATGTTTCAAACATTTTATTTTGCGTGCATTCACACGACGCGTGGGATTTTTGTGCACTCACAAAAATCATAAAGAGTTTCCAAAATAAGGAGTTGTCAGCTTCCGCAGAAACATCACTTATTTATTGAAACATCATTTGACCACGCAACACACATCAAAGTAACGGACACATTTTTTTTCCTGAATTGCTTTTCAGGTAAGGTTGGAGTTATGACAGCATTCTGCCACACCTGCACTCAGGCCCCGTTGCCCCCCCGTCCATTCCGGCCTGAGCAAGGTTTCTGATAAAACATGTGATGTCACTACACTGGCGACTTCATCAGAAATCATCTGCCGCTTTTCCAAAAAAGGATGGTGCATTCATCTAGAAGGCAAGTGAGCAATATTGCTAGCAAAGGTACCACGGCATAATCACCATCGACTCACACAGCAGAAAAATACATTGCGCCAAACAACTGACCATGTCATTCTGTGAATAACCTTGGATAAGTGAAAAACGAACCACTTCATTATCCAGGCAGCACAACACATGTCTTGAAGAAACATCCTTTCTCCAAACGTTCAACGCTACCAACAGAGGTGAGGTCTCGAGCTCCGCAATAGCAACACTTTGGTCTGGTCCCATGACCTTCTTCACTTGTTCACTAGGAAGCTTAACACGAAACCACGACACCAACCAACCATTGTTGTCAACGAGCACACCCCCTAAGACCGCCCCTGTAGTCTTGTTCAACGGAAGCATCTGTAAGGATAACAAAATGGTTCCCAACATCCATATGGATTCGCAGGCATCATTGTTGTCCAAACGTTTCCTCAAGAACTTTAGGGTCTGAACATGTTCGAAATTTTGGAAACAAAAAGTACATAACATGCCATGAGGTGTGCTGTAGAGCCAATCTTCCTGATGTCCCGAAAATTTGAGAAATGCTAAAAGTCGGCCTACCACGTTGTAAGACTTGGGCATCCCGCCTGTCCAAACGTCCAGCATCAAGTGTTGCATCGGTCAGAGCGAGCGAACTCTCTTCGCGTTCTCAGTATTTCAAGTAAACCTTGGTTGGTAAGCTCCACGTTTACCACAACTCCCAGGGTAGTCACTTGCGAAGAAAAACTGTTAGCTTTGGGTCCTTCCTTGTCATATTCCTACCCAACAAATCAAGAAGCAAGGACATGGTTTTTTTTCTCGGTGCTTCCTGGGTGAGTTCCGGACAGTTCGTCCATCAGTCAACGAAGCGAAAGTGAAAAGAGACACTACGGCCATTAATCACGGACTTTGCAACAAACAAATTAAAAATGCAGTGTCGAGCGGCACAAACAAAAAGGAGGGAACAATCAACTAGGCAAAAAAACAGAATGGAGGAAGAAGGCCAGCAGATAAAACAACAAAAACAACTAAAACAACAACAGTAACCACAACGACAACAACAACAACGACTATCAACAGCAGGAAACAGGAGTAGCGAGAGTTCCAGCATGGAGTGTGAGGGGAGGCGGTGACCGCAGACGGCTGAATGGGAGGCCCGAGGTTCCGTGGTGTTGGGGTAAAAAAGAAGCACCCAAACTTTTCACAATGGAAGGTCCAAGTGGCGGTGAGAGAGGGTGGAGAATGGGCAGCGAAGACCCCAAACGTTCCTAGGCGAGAACAGCACACACAGCAAGAACGAAAAAAGGATGAACTAGCGCAGTCAAGGAAGGATCGTTTTTGGTGGCGCACACCGGACCGACCAAAGGCGAGAATACCAAGAAACAGCCGGAGGAAGAACCACAAAGAGAACACCGAGGAAGGACCAAAAGAACAGCACAGGAAGAAAAGCGAAAACAGCGCACCTTTCAACAAAGGCGAGAACACTTAAGCAGATTTTTTTTTGGTCAATGCTGCGCTCGTCACAACAACTGTGGCAGTTATGTAACTATACTAAACTAGTCGGTTGATAACTCGATTGGTCAGTGAACCAAAGGAAAGCAACAGCAAAAAAACACACCCCAACAAGCAAAACCAACCGACCAAGCAGACCAATCTATGAAAGGTGAAACTAGTGAAACGTGTTTCCTTGTGGCCCACTGTAGCCAAGCCGTGCGTGAAGGGAGTCTTCCAAGCAGAAGCAATGTACCTTCGATACCACAGCCAGTGCAGACCCACTTACCAGAATAGCAGCTGTACACGTACAGAAAAAGACAACTGTCTTGACTCCACTCGATCCCGGACATAGTTCCGTAG